>CM065658.1:14305126-14406518 GCA_033220385.1 Triplophysa yarkandensis | reverse complement strand
ATTGAGTTTAAAACCAAATTATTGTAGTATAAGCATAGCAAACATCATCATAAAGACTAATAAAGAGTTAAACCCAACACCAATAAATATTAATCCTTTATTCATGATATGGATGTTGTGATCATCCAGAGAGAAGAGAACATGGTTCCTTACATTTATCTTTGACTCATTTCTCCTCTTTTCTTGTTTTTCAAAACTAGAACTGATGGCTTTAACCTTATTTTCTCTGTCTCTGTTTATTCGGCATTCAACAATTAATTTATCCTTTTATAATTCTAATTTTCATTTGCTGGAACTCTAGGGCTATATTTATAATATTTTTTATGAAATGTGTGTTATTTGGAAGAAAGTTGAGGTGTGTGACTGACTTTAGACCATTCATTCTTTTAAGAGTAATGATCTCGTGTGGATCCCCTGTCGTGATTTGTGAAGGTGGAGAAGGAAGAACTCAGATTCAGGCGGACTGAACATGAACAAAAACTTCAATAAAACAAAAAACCACGATGTGGAAAAGATAACAGAATAATATTCAAGAATTAAAACACTTCCCAGCAGGAGGAAAAAAACAGGCACTAGAAACTAGAAACAATAAAACTAGGAACAGCACAGCTAAGACACGGGTTAGCAACCGAACGATACCAGGACAGAAACATGACAAGCACATTCTTTCACATAATATATAAAACATACCAGCACATGACAGCAAACACAAGACATTTAAATAGATAAACATAAAGAGGGGAACAACACGAGGGCAGCTGTAGGGAATGGAACAATGATGGGAAGATAGATGGGACAATAAGGGGGCGGGGTCAGAAGACCAGCTGACACAAGAGAGCACATGGCACACCAAAACAATGCCATGTGTCTCACACAAAACACACAGATTCTGCCAAAATCTGGAAAACCATGAGAGGCAGAATCATAAAGAGTCATGTGATCAGAAGTTAAGTGATAGTGAGCTCTGGTGTTGAGATGACAGGACTTCATCTGATATAAAACCTAAAGGAAGAGTTCAGACCAACACATCACATATATTATGTGAGAATATCACATTATTTATCTCTACAATAACTCACAGTAAAAGATATTTCTATATCTGACATTCAAAGTTTAAAAAATATCTCTAGGTTCATACAATTCAAGACAAGAGTTCTTAAGATATTTATTCTTTATTCTTTATTCTTTATTCTTATTAAAATGATAATAATGATGTATGGTGAGATACAACACAGTAAGATCACTTTATGAAATACACAAGAGTTGATCTGAAGATAAATGTATTCAATAATATTACATTCACTGACGCTGGACTGTTTACAGTATTATAATATTTAAAGTATTAACACAATATCAGCAAACAGTGTTAACAAAATACACTGAACCCTTGTTGTCCCATCTATCTATGTGTGTACCTGTGCTTCTGTTGTGAATTCAGTTGAACATTTTCAGAAGAACACTTTCTGCACTTGAATAAAAGTGTGTGTGTGTGTGTGTGTGTTTGAACAATGATTTCAGGAGCTTGAACACAAAATCATCTCTCTGATGAAGAAAGAGCTGAAGAACTTCAAGAATCTCCTGAGCTCAGATTACCCAGAATGCTCTGAGAGAGAGGAGGAAGAGGATGAAGATCAGATGAGAGTCAGAGAGGAGCTTCTGAAGATCACACTGCACGTCCTGAAGAAGATGAAGCAGACAGACCTCGCTGAGAAACTACAGAACAGTAAGAGACAAGTCATGAACTCATTCCTGTCAATCATCTTCATTTACTTTCATTTCACATCTTTCAGAGATTCACATCCATTTCTCTTCTTTTACACATCAGAACTCGCACCTTCATGTGTGAAAAAACACAAATCCAGACTAAAGGAGAAATTCCAGAGACTGAACGAAGGAATATCAAGTCAAGGACGCTCATCACTTGTGAATGACATCTACACAGAGCTCTACATCACAGAGGGAGGAAGTGAAGAGATCAATAATGAACATGAGGTGAGACAGATTGAGACAACATCCAGAAGATCAGAGACACACGAGACACCGATCAAATGTAACGACATCTTTAAAGCCTTACCTGGACAAGACAAACACATCAGAACTGTGCTGACTAAAGGAGTCGCTGGAATTGGAAAAACAGTCTCTGTGCAGAAGTTTATTCTGGACTGGACTGAAGGAAAAGCAAATCAGGATCTACAATTCATATTTCCACTTCCTTTCAGAGAGCTGAATCTGATGAAGAACACAAATATCAGTCTGATGGATCTACTTCATCACTTCTTCACAGATACAACACGACTGACATCAAGAGACTTTGATGTCTACAAAGTTGTGTTTATCTTTGACGGTCTGGATGAGTGTCGTCTTCCTCTGGATTTCTCCAACAATCCGAGTTTGTTTGATGTGACAGAAACAGCTTCAGTGGATGTGCTGCTGACAAACCTCATGAAGGGGAATCTGCTTCCTTCTGCTCTGATCTGGATCACCTCTCGACCAGCAGCAGCCAATCAGATTCCTCCTGAGTTTGTCCACCAGCTCACAGATGTACGAGGCTTCAATGACCCTCAGAAGGACGAGTATTTCAGCAAGAGAATCAAAGATCCCAGTTTGGCCTCTAGAATCATCAGTCACATGAAATCATCCAGGAGTCTGTACATCATGTGTCACATCCCAGTCTTCTGCTGGATTTCAGCCGCTGTTCTAGAGAGAATGTTGAGTGAAGAAGAGAGTCAAGCACACATCCCCAAGACTCTCACTCAAATGTTCACACACTTCCTGATGTTTCACATCAAAGTGAAGAGTCAGAAGTATGATGGGAAATGTGAGGTGGATGTTCAGCAGTCTAGAAAGAGTCTTGTGTCACTGGGACGTTTGGCTTTTCATCAGCTGGAGAAAGGGAACCTGATCTTCTATGAGGACGAGCTGAGAGAGTGTGACATTGATGTCAGAGAAGCGTCGCTGTACTCAGGAGTTTGTACTCAGATCTTCAGACAGGAGTTTGGACTGAACCTGGGGAAGGTCTACAGCTTTGTGCATCTGAGCGTTCAGGAGTTTCTCGCTGCTTTATTTGTGTTTCTCACATTCTCTCCACAAACATCATCAGGATCATCAACTATGAGTGATTTACTGAAGAGTGAAGTGAACAAGGCTTTACAGAGTGAGAACGGACACCTGGACCTTTACCTGCGATTCCTACTGGGTCTCTCACTGGAGTCCAATCAGAAGATCTTACGAGATCTTCTCACACAGACAGGAAGAAGCTCTGACAGCACACAGCAAACAGTTACAGAGTACATTAAGATGAAGATCAGAGAGAATCCCTCTCCAGAGAAATCCATCAATCTGTTCCACTGTCTGAATGAACTCAATGATCATTCTCTAGTCAATGACATCCAGACGTACCTGAACAGAAGAGATTACTGGTGTCTCTCTGGTGTCAGTCTGTCTTCTGCTCAGTGGTCGGCTCTGGTGTTTGTGTTACTGAACTCAGATCAGAATCTGAATGAGTTTGAACTGAGGAAATATAATCCATCAGAGGAATGTCTTCTGAAGCTGCTGCCGGTGATCAAAGAATCCAGAAGAGCTAAGTGAGTCATTAATCCTGAAACTAAATCATACAGATGAGTGAACACAAGTGTGTGTGTTAGATGATACACAGTGTGTGTTGTTATGTTGCTGTAAGTGTGTGTGTTAGATAATAAACAGTGTGTGTTGTTATGTTGTTGTAAGTGTGTGTGTTAGATGATACACAGTGTGTGTTGTTATGTTGTTGTAAGGTTGTGTGTTAGATGATAAACAGTGTGTGTTGTTATGTTGCTGTAAGGTTGTGTGTTAGATGATACACAGTGTGTGTTGTTATGTTGCTGTAAGGTTGTGTGTTAGATGATAAACAGTGTGTGTTGTTATGTTGCTGTAAGTTTGTGTGTTAGATGATACACAGTGTGTGTTGTTATGTTGCTGTAAGTTTGTGTGTTAGATGATACACAGTGTGTGTTGTTATGTTGATGTAAGTTTGTGTGTTAGATGATACACAGTGTGTGTTGTTATGTTGCTGTAAGTTTGTGTGTTAGATGATACACAGTGTGTGTTGTTATGTTGCTGTAAGTTTGTGTGTTAGATGATAAACAGTGTGTGTTGTTATGTTGCTGTAAGTTTGTGTGTTAGATGATACACAGTGTGTGTTGTTATGTTGCTGTAAGTTTGTGTGTTAGATGATAAACAGTGTGTGTTGTTATGTTGATGTAAGTTTGTGTGTTAGATGTTAAACAGTGTGTGTTGTTATGTTGATGTAAGTTTGTGTGTTAGATGATACACAGTGTGTGTTGTTATGTTACTTGTGTGTTAGATGATACACAGTGTGTGTTGTTATGTTACTTGTGTGTTAGATGATACACAGTGTGTGTTGTTATGTTACTTGTGTGTTAGATGATACACAGTGTGTGTTGTTATGTTGCTGTAAGTTTGTGTGTTAGATGATAAACAGTGTGTGTTGTTATGTTGTTGTAAGTTTGTGTGTTAGATGATACACAGTGTGTGTTGTTATGTTACTGTAAGTTTGTGTGTTAGATGATACACAGTGTGTGTTGTTATGTTACTTGTGTGTTAGATGATACACAGTGTGTGTTGTTATGTTACTTGTGTGTTAGATGATACACAGTGTGTGTTGTTATGTTACTTGTGTGTTAGATGATACACAGTGTGTGTTGTTATGTTGCTGTAAGTTTGTGTGTTAGATGATAAACAGTGTGTGTTGTTATGTTGCTGTAAGTTTGTGTGTTAGATGATACACAGTGTGTGTTGTTATGTTACTGTAAGTTTGTGTGTTAGATGATAAACAGTGTGTGTTGTTATGTTGATGTAAGTGTGTGTGTGTTAGATGATACACAGTGTGTGTTGTTATGTTGCTGTAAGTTTGTGTGTTAGATGATACACAGTGTGTGTTGTTATGTTGCATTAAGTTTGTGTGTTAGATGATACACAGTGTGTGTTGTTATGTTACTTGTGTGTTAGATGATACACAGTGTGTGTTGTTATGTTGATGTAAGTTTGTGTGTTAGATGATAAACAGTGTGTGTTGTTATGTTGATGTAAGTGTGTGTTAGATGATACACAGTGTGTGTTGTTATGTTGATGTAAGTGTGTGTTAGATGATACACAGTGTGTGTTGTTATGTTGCTGTAAGTTTGTGTGTTAGATGATACACAGTGTGTGTTGTTATGTTGCATTAAGTTTGTGTGTTAGATGATACACAGTGTGTGTTGTTATGTTGCTGTAAGTTTGTGTGTTAGATGATAAACAGTGTGTGTTGTTATGTTGTTGTAAGTTTGTGTGTTAGATGATACACAGTGTGTGTTGTTATGTTGATGTAAGTTTGTGTGTTAGATGATAAACAGTGTGTGTTGTTATGTTGATGTAAGTGTGTGTGTGTTAGATGATACACAGTGTGTGTTGTTATGTTGCTGTAAGTTTGTGTGTTAGATGATACACAGTGTGTGTTGTTATGTTGATGTAAGTTTGTGTGTTAGATGATACACAGTGTGTGTTGTTATGTTGTTGTAAGTTTGTGTGTTAGATGATACACAGTGTGTGTTGTTATGTTGATGTAAGTTTGTGTGTTAGATGATACACAGTGTGTGTTGTTATGTTGATGTAAGTTTGTGTGTTAGATGATACACAGTGTGTGTTGTTATGTTGATGTAAGTTTGTGTGTTAGATGATACACAGTGTGTGTTGTTATGTTGCTGTAAGTTTGTGTGTTAGATGATAAACAGTGTGTGTTGTTATGTTGCTGTAAGTTTGTGTGTTAGATGATACACAGTGTGTGTTGTTATGTTGATGTAAGTTTGTGTGTTAGATGATACACAGTGTGTGTTGTTATGTTGCTGTAAGTTTGTGTGTTAGATGATACACAGTGTGTGTTGTTATGTTGCTGTAAGTTTGTGTGTTAGATGATACACAGTGTGTGTTGTTATGTTGCTGTAAGTTTGTGTGTTAGATGATACACAGTGTGTGTTGTTATGTTGCTGTAAGTTTGTGTGTCAGATGATACACAGT
Source organism: Triplophysa yarkandensis (assembly GCA_033220385.1). Classification (NCBI taxonomy): domain Eukaryota; kingdom Metazoa; phylum Chordata; class Actinopteri; order Cypriniformes; family Nemacheilidae; genus Triplophysa; species Triplophysa yarkandensis. The sequence goes on along the minus strand of CM065658.1, from coordinate 14,400,467 downwards.
GTGTGTTGTTATGATGTGACATCTGTTTACAGGTTTAAGACAGAAGCTGCTGTGTGATCCAGAGCAGAAGTATAAATATTAGATGAAACAAACACTTCTTTATGGATGTATACAGTAATAGTTCAGGATGAGTTTAAAGTGAAAGTGTTTTAGAAAGAAATGATTTAAGATGATAATAAAAGCAGAGAGTTTCAGTCTGATCTTCTGTTGAGAGTTCCAGAAGAGAACTGTGACTGTATGAGTGTTAAAGTCAAACTTCTGCTCATCTGAATCATCTCATCTCATGTTTTTCATCTTCATTCACACCAGCTGATCCTCATTCTTCATTTCTTTACACTTGTGTTCTTTCTCTCTGACTGTGAGTGACACTAAAAGTTGTAGTTTAACACACTGTTCTCTTGTTCTTTCTCTCTCAGTCTGAGTTACTGTGATCTGACAGAGAAAAGTTGTTCAGCACTGGTCTCAGTTCTCACATCAAACTCCTCAAGTCTGACAGAACTGGACCTGAGTTACAATAATCTTCAGGATTCAGGAGTGAAGCTGCTCTCTGATGGACTGAAGAATCCAAACTGTAAACTCAAGACATTACAGTAAGTGAAACTATCATATTTTTTTGCACATTTGAATGAAGAGACTCCAAGTGATATCTGAATATTTACAGTAGATGAAAAACTGGAATATTCTGGGATAGGATTGTGGATAAATGAATAGAACTGAACATTCTTTAATCAGAATAATAATTCAATCTAGGATCTAGTGTATGTTCTTGTGTAATAACAGAAATGTGACAGAAGAAACAGCGTCACAGCATCATGATAGCAGAAGAATCTTAAATATAATTCTGTTAGTTTTAGACTGTTTTCTACCTCTTGAAACAGAGACCAAAGAACACAACACACTTCCATCGGTTCAGACGCGAATGTCGAGTGTTGACACGCCACACGCGTGTAGTTTCACGCTTGTACATTTACACTTAGGGGGAGGGGCTTCTGTCAGGGAACTCATCAATATATCGGAGTAAAAGTAATTTATTGTAAAATAAAGTAATGAAACTTCATGTGACGTCTTTATTTATACTCTCAATGTGTGTATAGAGCTCAAATTGAGTGAAGAGATTTTTTTTCTTCACTAAATTTCTTCAAGTACAAATCACTTTAATTCCTGTGTATGTTAAAGTATAATAAAAGTATAATAAAAGTATAATAAAAGTATAATAAATGTATAATAAAAGTATAATAAAAGTATAATAAAAGTATAATAAAAGTAGAATAAAAGTAGAATAAAAGTATAATAAAAGTATAATGTGGATTTATAAAGCTCTGTGTTTCCACATAAAGCCCTGATGATTTTATCCTCCATGTTAGTTTGAGATAAAGAAAGCTTCTGATTGGTTAACACGGCGTGAAATTTCGCCAAAGTAAAATTTTTCAACTCACGCAATTCGCGTCCAACGAGCGGCAGGAAATCTCCTCGAGTCTATTCGCGTCTCTGCATTGAGTTAACATGTAAATCTCTCGCGTCTGACGCGTCTCTGCATTGAGTTAACATGTAAATCTCTCGCGTCTGACGCTCTATTCACGTCTGCTGTGAACGCAGCATTACAGATTGTGTTTTATGTTTTCGTCTTATGTTGTGCTTCTATCAGATAGTTTGACCGACTTCTGTCATCAGATGAATTTTATTGTTCATTCTTCATTTCTTTACACTTGTTGTCACGTTGTGGTGAAGAAGAACCCAAATGCAGGCACGTGAAACGGGATCAGGGTGAACGAACACGACTTTAATGATCACGACTTTAACGAACACGACTTTAACGAACACGACTTTAATGAACACGACTTTAACGAACACGACTTTAACGAACACGACTTTAACGAACACGACTTTAACGAACACGACTTTAACGAACACGACTTTAACGAACACGACTTTAACGAACACGACTTTAACGAACACGACTTTAACGAACACGACTTTAACGAACACGACTTTAATGAACACGACTTTAACGAACACGACTTTAACGAACACGACTTTAACGAACACGACTTTAACGAACACGACTTTAATGAACACGACTTTAATGAACACGACTTTAATGAACACGACTTTAACGAACACGACTTTAACGAACACGACTTTAACGAACACGACTTTAACGAACACGACTTTAACGAACACGACTTTAATGAACACGACTTTAACGAACACGACTTTAATGAACAAGACTTTAATGAACACGACTTTAATGAACACGACTTTAACGAACACGACTTTAATGAACACGACTTTAATGAACACGACTTTAACGAACACGACTTTAATGAACACGACTTTAATGAACACGACTTTAATGAACACAACTTTAATGAACATGACTTTAATGAACACGACTTTAACGAACACGACTTTAACGAACACGACTTTAATGAACACAAAACTAAAACTAGAAATAACAAGACTGGGACAGGAAACAACTAGACATGAAATTCACAATGACACGAGTGACACAATAACACAAGGAACAAGTGTATCACGGGTAAACGAGTGCAATGACACCACACAGGACAGCAAACACAAGGGCTTTATATAGGGAACATAACAAGGGATAAAGACATGAGGCAGATGATGGGAAGATAGACAGGATAACAAGGGGGCGGGGTCAAGAGATGAGACAAGAGAGCACATGGCATGTCATAACAAACAATACCATGTGACACTCACACAAAACACATGATTAAGAGAGGCAGAATCATGACACTTGTGTTCTTTCTCTCTGACTGTGAGTGACACTAAAAGTTGTAGTTTAACACACTGTTCTCTTGTTCTTTCTCTCTCAGTCTGATGATGTGTGATCTGACAGAGAAAAGTTGTTCAGCACTGGTCTCAGTTCTCACATCAAACTCCTCAAGTCTGACAGAACTGAACCTGAGTGAAAATAATCTTCAGGATTCAGGAGTGGAGCTGATCTCTGATGGACTGAAGAATCCAAACTGTAAACTCAAGACATTAAAGTAAGTGAAACTATCATCATATTAATAAATCATTACACTGCTTTGTTTCACTCTTAAGTCTTTGTTCAGTATTTGTAAATGTTGACAGTCTTTACTTCAACATCATCAGAGGTGAAATGTGTTCATACATCAGATGACACGTGTGCTATTGATCTGTAGAATAACATTACACACAACACTTCTAGAAATGACATGAACAGATATCTAAATATTTACTGTAGATAAACCACTGGAATATTCTGGGATAGGATTGTGAATAAATGAATAGAACTGAACATTCTGTAATCAGAATTATAAATTAATTTAGAATCTACTGATAGTTGTACTTTATTTCTGTCATCAGATGCATTTTATTTTTAATTCTTCATTTCTCTACACTTGTGTTCTTTCTCTCTGACTGTGAGTGACACTAAAAGTTGTAGTTTAACACACTGTTCTCTTGTTCTTTCTCTCTCAGTCTGAGTTACTGTGATCTGACAGAGAAAAGTTGTTCAGCACTGGTCTCAGTTCTCACATCAAACTCCTCAAGTCTGACAGAACTGAACCTGAGTCGTAATAATCTTCAGGATTCAGGAGTGAAGCTGATCTCTGATGGACTGAAGAATCCAAACTGTAAACTCAAGACATTACAGTAAGTGAAACTATCATATTTTTTTGCACATTTGAATGAAGAGACTCCAAGTGATATCTGAATATTTACAGTAGATGAAAAACTGGAATATTCTGGGATAGGATTGTGAATAAATGAATAGAACTGAACATTCTTTAATCAGAATAATAATTCAATCTAGGATCTAGTGTATGTTCTTGTGTAATAACAGAAATGTGACAGAAGAAACAGCGTCACAGCATCATGATAGCAGAAGAATCTTAAATATAATTCTGTTAGTTTTAGACTGTTTTCTACCTCTTGAAACAGAGACCAAAGAACACAACACACTTCCATCGGTTCAGACGCGAATGTCGAGTGTTGACACGCCACACGCGTGTAGTTTCACGCTTGTACATTTAAGTTCATTTGCGTCCAACGTGTCATTCACTTAGAGAGGGAGGGGCTTCTGTCAGGGGGAGGGGCTTCTGTCAGGGGGAGGGGGCTTATGTCAGGGGGAGGGGCTTCTGTCAGGGGGAGGGGCTTCTGTCAGGTGAGGGGCTTCTGTCAGGGGAGGGGCTTCTGTCAGGGGGAGGGGCTTCTGTCAGGTGAGGGGCTTCTGTCGGGGGAGGGGCTTCTGTCAGGGGGCGGGGCTTCTGTCAGGGGGAGGGGCTTCTGTCAGGTGAACTCATCAACTCATCAGAGTAAAAGTCATGTATTGTAAAATAAAGTGATCAAACTTCATGTGACGTCTTTATTTATACTCTCAATGTGTGTATAGAGCTCAAATTGAGTGAAGAGATTTTTTTTCTTCACTAAATTTCTTCCAGTAAATATCACTTTTATTGTTAAAGTATCATAAAAGTATAATAAAAGTATAATAAAAGTAGAATAAAAGTATAATGTGGATTTATAAAGCTCTGTATTTCCACATAAAGCCCTGAATACTCTCTCCTCCATGTTTGTTTGAGATAAAGAAAGCTTCTGATTGGTTAAATTTCGCCAAAGTAAAATTTTTCAACTCACACAATTCGCGTCCAACGAGCGGCAGGAAATCTCCTCGAGTCTATTCGCGTCTCTGCATTGAGTTAACATGTAAATCTCTCGCGTCTGACGCGTCTCTGCATTGAGTTAACATGTAAATCTCTCGCGTCTGACGCTCTATTCACGTCTGCTGTGAACGCAGCATTACAGATTGTGTTTTATGTTTTCGTCTTATGTTGTGCTTCTATCAGATAGTTTGACCGACTTCTGTCATCAGATGAATTTTATTGTTCATTCTTCATTTCTTTACACTTGTTGTCACGTTGTGGTGAAGAAGAACCCAAATGCAGGCACGTGAAACGGGATCAGGGTGAACGAACACGACTTTAATGATCACGACTTTAACGAACACGACTTTAACGAACACGACTTTAACGAACACGACTTTAATGAACACGACTTTAATGAACACGACTTTAACGAACACGACTTTAACGAACACGACTTTAACGAACACGACTTTAACGAACACGACTTTAACGAACACGACTTTAACGAACACGACTTTAACGAACACGACTTTAACGAACACGACTTTAACGAACACGACTTTAACGAACACGACTTTAACGAACACGACTTTAACGAACACGACTTTAACGAACACGACTTTAACGAACCAACATCAGGATAAACATGAACAAGAGAGGCAGAATCATGACACTTGTGTTCTTTCTCTCTGACTGTGAGTGACACTAAAAGTTGTAGTTTAACACACTGTTCTCTTGTTCTTTCTCTCTCAGTCTGTGGAGGTGTAAACTAACAGAGAAAAGTTGTTCAGCACTGGTCTCAGTTCTCACATCAAACTCCTCAAGTCTGACAGAACTGGACCTGAGTCTCAATAATCTTCAGGATTCAGGAGTGAAGCTGATCTCTGATGGACTGAAGAATCCAAACTGTAAACTCAAGACATTAAAGTAAGAAAATCCTTAAAGTAATAAGATTAAATATAAGAGTTATATAAAAGTTCATGAAAATCATGTTTATATAATGTTGTTCATCATAATAAATAGATAAATAATCTTTATATTATATCTCAGTTGGTTTATTTTATGACGGTATATGTTCTATTAATAATAATCAAACACATCTCATTATAATTCATGACTTTATTTGCTGTAAGTGTCAGGAGTTTTTCTTCTCTCTTCAGTTTGTGTAAATGCAGTTTTGGAGATGAAGGTTTTGTTGCTCTGGCTTCAGCTCTGAGATCAAACACAAACTCACATCTGACAGAACTGGATCTGAGATATAATAAAGCAGGAGATTCAGGAGTGAAACTGATCTCAGATCTACTGAAGGATCCAAACTGTAAACTACAGAAACTACAGTGAGTTTATAATCATTCTTCATGACTTCTGTTCTAGTCTTCTTTTACTCTGATACTGATGAAATGTGTTATTTCTAGCAATACTTCTAGATTATTCTCATGTGTCACTAAATGAATAAATGTAAATGTATAATGCTGATAAATATGAACATCATTCTGACATGATGTCTGTTAATAATGACTGATGAGTGGATATTAATGTCTGATCTTTCTCTTCAATGTTTTACAGTATTGAGTCTCAACTGTTAGAATAATCTACAAGAACTACAACACACAAAACCAACAACTGTATTCTGTCATAAACTACAAGATGTGTTTACTGTCTGCTACTGGACAAACAGCAGAACTCAACATGAGAAACATCTGTTAAACACACAAACATGTGTATGAATATCTGCATTAATGATGTTGTGTGTTGTGTGTTTGTGTTGTGACAGTCAGATGATGTTTGTAGATGTGATTTTAGTTCTGTCAGTTGTATCAGTGTTCTAAATGAATTCAACTATAACACAATGTCTACCCAAACCATTATCATATTCCTGCAATACCTGACAGTGAAGGTAAATGTAACAGCGCCACCTACAGAGCTGTTGTTTGTTACCACATGCTAGAAAAGTCACCTTTATTTATATAGCGCTTTAAACAAAATACATTTTTCAGCAGCTGAACAACATTAATGAGTACCACTGTGTCCATAATGCACAATGATAGTTAAAGGCCGTTCATCATTGAATTCAGTGATGTCATCTCTTAATATTAAATAGTGTCTGTAGATTCATTTTAATTCAGTGATGTCATCTCTGATCAGATTAAATAGTGTCTGTAGATTCATTTTAATTCAGTGATGTCATCTCTGATCAGATTAAATAGTGTCTGTAGATTCATTTTCAATTCAGTGATGTCATCTCTGTTCAGATTAAATAGTGTCTGTAGATTCATTTTCAATTCAGTGATGTCATCTCTGCTCAAATTAAATAGTGTCTGTAGATTCATTTTATACTCAGTGATGTCATCTCTGTTCAAATTAAATAGTGTCTGTAGATTCATTTTAAATTAGGTGATGTCATCTCTGTTCAGATTAAATAGTGTCTGTAGATTCATTTTAATTCAGTGATGTCATCTCTGATCAGATTAATAGTGTCTGTAGATTCATTTTAATTCACTGAAGTCATCTCTGTTCAGATTAAATAGTGTCTGTAGATTCATTTTCAATTAGGTGATGTCATCTCTGTTCGGATTAAATAGTGTCTGTAGATTCATTTTATATTCAGTTATGTCATCTGTGTTCAAATTTAATAGTGTCTGTAGGTTCATTTTCAATTCAGTGATGTCATCTCTGTTCAAATTTAATAGTGTCTGTAGATTCATTTTATATTCAGTGATGTCATCTCTGTTCAGATTAAATATTCAGTGATGTCATCTCTGTTCAGATTAAATATTCAGTGATGTCATCTCTGTTCAGATTAAATATTCAGTGATGTCATCTCTGATCAGATTAAATAGTGTCTGTAGATTCATTTTATATTCAGTGAAGTCATCTCTGTTCAGTTTAAATAGTGTCTGTAGATTCATTTCAATTTAGTGATGTCATCTCTTTTCAGATTAAACAGTGTCTGTAGATTCATTTCAATTTAGTGATGTCATCTCTTTTCAGATTAAACAGTGTCTGTAGATTCATTTCAATTTAGTGATGTCATCTCTTTTCAGATTAAATAGTGTCTGTAGATTCATTTTCAATTCAGTGACAGATTAAATATTCCGTGATGTCATGTCTGATCAGATTAAATAGTGTCTGTTGATTCATTTTCAATTCAGTGATGTCATCTCTGTTCAGATTAAAAGGTGTCCGTAGATTCATTTTCAATTCAGTGATGTCATCTCTGTTCAGTTTCAATAGTGTCTGTATATTCATTTTCAATTCAGTGATGTCATCTCTGTTCAGATTAAATAGTGTCTGTAGGTTCATTTTATATTCAGTGATGTCATCTCTGATCAGATTAAATATTCAGTGATGACATCTCTGTTTAGTTTAAATAGTGTCTGTAGATTCATTTTAATTCAGTGATGTCATCTCTGTTTAGTTTAAATAGTGTCTGTAGATTAATTTTCAATTCAGTGATGTCATCTCTGTTCAGATTAAATATTCAGTGATGACATCTCTGTTTAGTTTAAATAGTGTCTGTAGATTCATTTTAATTCAGTGATGTCATCTCTGTTTAGTTAAATAGTGTCTGTAGATTAATTTTCAATTCAGTGATGTCATCTCTGTTCAGAATAAATATTCAGTGATGACATCTCTGTTCAGAATAAATATTCAGTGATGACATCTCTGTTTAGTTTAAATAGTGTCTGTAGATTCATTTTAATTCAGTGATGTCATCTCTACTCAGATTAAATAGTGTCTGTAGATTTATTTTCAATTCAGTGATGTCATCTCTGTTCAGTTTAAACAGTGTCTGTAGATTCATTTTCAATTCAGTGATGTCATCTCTGTTCAGATTAAATAGTGTCTGTAGATTCATTTTCAATTCAGTGATGTCAACTCTGTTCAGGTCAAATAGTGTCTGTAGATTCATTTTCAATTCAGTGATGTCATCTCTGTTCAGATTAAATAGTGTCTGTAGATTCATTTCAATTCAGTGATGTCATCTCTGTTCAGATTAAATAGTGTCTGTAGATTCATTTTATATTCAGTTATGTCATCTCTGTTCAAATTTAATAGTGTCTGTAGATTCATTTTATATTCAGTGATGTCATCTCTGTTCAGATCAAATAGTGTCTGTAGATTAATTTTCAATTCAGTGATGTCATCTCTGTTCAAATTTAATAGTGTCTGTAGATTCATTTTCATCACAGTGATGTCATCTCTTATCAGATTAATATTCAGTGATGTCATCTCAGACGAGATTAAATATTGACTGTTGATTCATTTTCAATTCAGTGATGTCATCTCTGTTTAGTTTAAATAGTGTCTGTAGATTCATTTTCAATTCAGTGATGTTATCTCTGTTCAGAATAAATATTCAGTGATGTCATGTCTGATCAGATTAAATAGTGTCTGTAGATTCATTTTATATTCAGTGATGTCATCTCTGTTCAAATTAAATAGTGTCTGTAGATGCATTTTATATTCAGTGATGTCATCTCTGTTCAGATCAAATAGTGTCTGTAGATTCATTGTAATTCAGTGATGTCATCTCTGTTCAGATTAAATAGTGTCTGTAAGATTCATTTCAATTTAGTGATGTCATCTCTGTTCAGATTAAATAGTGTCTGTAGATTCATTTTCAATTCAGTGATGTCATCTCTGTTCACATTAAACAGTGTCTGTTGATTCATTTTCAATTCAGTGATGTTATCTCGGATCAGATTAAATAGTGTCTGTTGATTCATTTTCAATTCAGTGATGTCATCTCTGTTCAGATCAAATAGTGTCTGTAGATTCATTTTAATTCAGTGATGTCATCTCTGATCAGATTAAATAGTGTCTGTAGATTCATTTTAATTCAGTGATGTCATCTCTGTTCAGATCAAATAGTGTCTGTAGATTCATTTTAATTCAGTGATGTCATCTCTGATCAGATTAAATAGTGTCTGTAGATTCATTTTGAATTAGGTGATGTCATCTCTGTTCAGATTAAACAGTGTCTGTAGATTCATTTTATATTCGGTGATGTCATCTCTGTTCAAATTAAATAGAAATATCATCTCTGATCAGATTAAATAGGGTCTGTATATTCATTTTCAATTCAGTGATGTCATCTCTGTTTAGTTTAAATAGTGTCTGTAGATTAATTTTCAATTCAGTGATGTCATCTCTGTTCAGATTAAATATTCAGTGATGTCATCTCAGATCAGATTAAATAGTGTCTGTAGATTCATTTTAATTCAGTGATGTCATCTCTGCTCAGATTAAATAGTGTCTGTAGATTCATTTTCAATTCAGTGATGTCATCTCTGATCAGATTAAATAGTGTCCGTAGATTCATTTTCAATTCAGTGATTTCATCTCAGATCAGATTAAATAGTGTCTGTAGATTCATTTTAATTCAGTGATGTCATCTCTGCTCAGATTAAATAGTGTCTGTAGAATCATTTTAATTCAGTGATGTCATCTCTGATCAGATTAATATTCGGTGATGTCATTTCAGATCAGATTAAATAGTGTCTGTAGAATCATTTTAATTCAGTGATGTCATCTCTGATCAGATTAATATTCGGTTATGTCATTTCAGATCAGATTAAATAGTGTCTGTAGATTCATTTTCAATTCAGTGATGTCATCTCTGTTCAAAGTAAATAGTGTCTGTAGATTCATTTTCATCACAGTGATGTCATCTCTGATCAGATTAATATTCAGTGATGTCATCTCTACTCAGATTAAATAGTGTCTGTAGATTCATTTTAATTAAGTGATGTCATCTCTGTTTAGTTTAAATAGAGTCTGTAGATTAATTTTCGATTCAGTGATGTCATCTCTGTTCATATTAAATAGAAATATCATCTCTGACTAGATTAAATATTGTCCGAAGATTCGTTTTCGATTCAGTGATGTCATCTCTATTCATATTAAATAGAAATATCATCTCTGACTAGATTAAATATTGTCCGTATATTCATTTTCAATTCAGTGATGTCATCTCTGTTTAGTTTAAATAGTGTCTGTAGGTTCCTTTTCAGTTCAGTGATGTCATCTCTGTTAAGATTAAATAGTGTCTGTATATTCATTTTCAATTCAGTGATGTCATCTCTGTTTAGTTTAAATAGTGTCTGTAGGTTCCTTTTCAGTTTAGTGATGTCATCTCTGTTCAGATTAAATAGTGTCTGTAGGTTAATTTTATATTCAGTGATGTCATCTCTGTTCAGATTAAATAGTGTCTGTAGATTCATTTCAATTCAGTGATGTCATCTCTGTTCAGATTAAATAGTGTCTGTATATTCATTTTCAATTCAGTGATGTCATCTCTGTTTAGTTTAAATAGTGTCTGTAGGTTCCTTTTCAGTTCAGTGATGTCATCTCTGTTAAGATTAAATATTCAGTGATGTCATCTCTGTTCAGTTTAAATACTGTCTGTAGATTAATTTTCAATTCAGTGATGTCATCTCTGTTAAGATTAAATATTAAGTGATGTCATCTCTGTTCAGTTTAAATAGTGTCTGTAGATTCATTTTCAATTCAGTGATGTCATCTCTGATAAGATTAAATTGTGTCTTTAGAATCATTTCAATTCAGTGACGTCATCTCTGTTTAGTTTAAATATTGTCTTTAGATTCATTTTCAATTCAGTGATGTCATCTCTGTTCAGATTAAATATTGTCTGTAGATTCATTTTCAATTCAGTGATGTCATCTCTGTTCAGATTAAGTAGTGTCTTTAGATTCATTTTCAATTCAGTGATGTCATCTCTGTTTAGTTCAAATAGTGTCTGTAGATTCACTTTAATTCAGTGATGTCATCTCTGCTCAGATTAAATAGTGTCTGTAGATTCATTTTCAATTCAGTGATGTCATCTCTGATCAGATTAAATAGTGTCTGTAGATTCATTTTCAATTCAGTGATGTCATCTCAGATCAGATTAAATAGTGTCTGTAGATTCATTTTCAATTCAGTGATATGATCTCTGATCAGATTAAATAGTGTCTGTAGATTCATTTTCAATTCAGTGATGTCATCTCTGATCAGATTAAATAGTGTCTGTAGATTCATTTTCAATTCAGTGATGTGATCTCTGATCAGATTAAATAGTGTCTGTAGATTCATTTTCAATTCAGTGATGTCATCTCTGATCAGATTAAATATTGTCTGTTGATTCATTTTCAATTCAGTGATGTCATCTCTGTTCAGATTAAATAGTGTCTGTAGATTCATTTCAATTTAGTGATGTCATCTCTGTACAGATTAAATAGTGTCTGTAGATTCATTTCAATTCAGTGATGTCATCTCTGTTCAGATTAAACAGTGTCTGTAGATTCATTTTGAATTCAGTGATGTCATCTCGGATCAGATTAAAAGGTGTCCGTAGATTCATTTTCAATTCAGTGATGTCATCTCTGTTCAGTTTAAATAGTGTCTGTAGATTCATTTCAATTTAGTGATGTCATCTCGGATCAGATTAAAAGGTGTCCGTAGATTCATTTTCAATTCAGTGATGTCATCTCTGTTTAGTTTAAATAGTGTCTGTAGATTCATTTTCAATTCAGTGATGTTATCTCTGTTCAGAATAAATATTCAGTGATGTCATGTCTGATCAGATTAAATAGTGTCTGTAGATTCATTTTAATTCAGTGAAGTCATCTCTGTTCAGATCAAATAGTGTCTGTAGATTCATTTTATATTCAGTGATGTCATTTCTGTTCAGATCAAATAGTGTCTGTTGATTCATTTTCAATTCAGTGATGTCATCTCTGTTCAGATTAAATAGTGTCTGTAGATTCATTTCAATTTAGTGATGTCATCTCTGTTCACATTAAACAGTGTCTGTAGATTCATTTTCAATTCAGTGATGTCATCTCTGTTCAGATTAAATAGTGTCTGTAGATTCATTTTATATTCAGTGATGTCATCTCAGATCAGATTAAATAGTGTCTGTAGATTCATTTTCAATTCAGTGATGTCATCTCTGATCAGATTAAATAGTGTCTGTAGATTCATTTTCAATTCAGTGAAGTCATCTCTGATCAGATTAAATAGTGTCTGTAGATTCATTTCAATTTAGTGATGTCATCTCTGATCAGATTAAACAGTGTCTGTAGATTCATTTTCAATTCGGTGATGTCATCTCTGATCAGATTAAAAGGTGTCCGTAGATTCATTTTCAATTCAGTGATGTCATCTCTGTTCAGTTTAAATAGTGTCTGTAGATTCATTTCAATTTAGTGATGTCATCTCGGATCAGATTAAAAGGTGTCCGTAGATTCATTTTCAATTCAGTGATGTCATCTCTGTTTAGTTTAAATAGTGTCTGTAGATTCATTTTCAATTCAGTGATGTTATCTCTGCTCAGAATAAATATTTAGTGATGTCATGTCTGATCAGATTAAATAGTGTCTGTAGATTCATTTTCAATTCAGTGATGTCATCTCAGATCAGATTAAATAGTGTCTGTTGATTCATTTTCAATTCAGTGATGTCATCTCTGTTCAGATTAAATAGTGTCTGTAGATTCATTTTCAATTCAGTGATGTCATCTCTGTTCAGATTAAATAGTGTCTGTAGGTTCATTTTCAATTCAGTGATGTCATCTCTGCTCAAATTAAATATTTCTTAATGTGATCTCTGTTCAGATTAAACAGTGTCTGTAGATTCATTTTCGATTCAGTGATGTCATCTCTGCTCAGATTAAATAGTGTCTGTAGATTCATTTTCAATTCAGTGATGTCATCTCTGATCAGATTAAATAGTGTCTGTAGATTCATTTTCGATTCAGTGATTTCATCTCAGATCAGATTAAATAGTGTCTGTAGATTCATTTTCAATTCAGTGATGTCATCTCTGATCAGATTAATATTCAGTGATGTCACCTCAGATCAGTTTAAATAGTGGCTGTAGATTCATTTTAATTAAGTGATGTCATCTCTGTTTAGTTTAAACAGTGTCTGTAGATTCATTTTCAATTCAGTGATGTCATCTCTGTTCAGATCAAATAGTGTCTGTAGATTAATTTTCAATTCAGTGATGTCATCTCTGTTCAGATTAAATAGTGTCTGTAGGTTCATTTTCAATTCAGTGATGTCATGTCTGATCAGATTAAATATTCAGTGATGTCATCTCTGTTCAGTTTAAATAGTGTCTTTAGATTCATTTTCAATTCAGTGATGTCATCTCTGATCAGATTAAACAGTGTCTGTAGATTCATTTTCAATTCAGTGATGTCATCTCAGATCAGATTAATATTCAGTGATGTCACCTCAGATCAGTTTAAATAGTGTCTGTAGATTCATTTTAATTAAGTGATGTCATCTCTGTTTAGTTTAAACAGTGTCTGTAGATTCATTTTCAATTCAGTGATGTCATCTCTGTTCAGATCAAATAGTGTCTGTAGATTCATTTTCATCACAGCGATGTCATCTCTGATCAGATTAATATTCAGTGATGTCACCTCAGATCAGATTAAATATTGTCTGTTTATTCATTATAATTTAGTGATGTCATCTCTGTTTAGTTTAAATAGAGTCTGTAGATTAATTTTCGATTCAGTGATGTCATCTCTGTTCATATTAAATAGAAATATCATCTCTGACTAGATTAAATATTGTCCGTATATTCATTTTCAATTCAGTGATGTCATCTCTGTTTAGTTTAAATAGTGTCTGTAGGTTCCTTTTCAGTTCAGTGATGTCATCTCTGTTAAGATTAAATATTCAGTGATGTCATCTCTGTTCAGTTTAAATACTGTCTGTAGATTAATTTTCAATTCAGTGATGTCATCTCTGTTTACTTCAAATACTGTCTGTAGATTAATTTTCAATTCAGTGATTGCATCTCTGTTAAGATTAAATATTCAGTGATGTCATCTCTGTTCAGTTTAAATACTGTCTGTAGATTAATTTTCAATTCAGTGATTGCATCTCTGTTAAGATTAAATATTCAGTGATGTCATCTCTGTTCAGTTTAAATACTGTCTGTAGATTAATTTTCAATTCAGTGATGTCATCTCTGTTTAATTTAAATAGTGTCTGTAGGTTCCTTTTCAGTTCAGTGATGTCATCTCTGTTAAGATTAAATATTCAGTGATGTCATCTCTGTTCAGTTTAAATACTGTCTGTAGATTAATTTTCAATTCAGTGATGTCATCTCTGTTTACTTCAAATACTGTCTGTAGATTAATTTTCAATTCAGTGATTGCATCTCTGTTAAGATTAAATATTCAGTGATGTCATCTCTGTTTAGTTTAAATAGTGTCTGTAGATTCATTTTCAATTCAGTGATGTCATCTCTGTTCAGATTAAATAGTGTCTGTAGATTCATTTTCAATTCAGTGACGTGATCTCTGATCAGATTAAATATTGTCTGTATATTAATTTTCAATTCAGTGATGTCATCTCTGCTCAAATTAAATATTTCGTAATGTGATCTCTGTTCAGATTAAACAGTGTCTGTAGATTCATTTTCGATTCAGTGATGTCATGTCTGATCACATTGAATATTCAGTGATGTCATCTCTGTTCAGTTTAAATAGTGTCTTTAGATTCATTTTCAATTCAGTGATGTCATCTCTGTTTCGTTCAAATAGTGTCTGTAGATTCATTTTCAATTCAGTGATGTCATCTCTGTTCAGATTAAATAGTGTCTGTAGATTCATTTTCAATTCAGTGACGTGATCTCTGATCAGATTAAATATTGTCTGTAGATTCATTTTCAATTCAGTGATGTCATCTCTGTTCATATTAAACAGCAATACCATCTCTGATCAGATTAAATATTGTCTGTATATTAATTTTCAATTCAGTGATGTCATCTCTGTTTAGATTAAATAGTGTCTGTAGATTCATTTTCATCACAGCGATGTCATCTCTGATCAGATTAATATTCAGTGATGTCACCTCAGATCAGATTAAATATTGTCTGTTTATTCATTATAATTTAGTGATGTCATCTCTGTTTAGTTTAAATAGTGTCTGTAGGTTCCTTTTCAGTTCAGTGATGTCATCTCTGTTAAGATTAAATATTCAGTGATGTCATCTCTGTTCAGTTTAAATACTGTCTGTAGATTAATTTTCAATTCAGTGATGTCATCTCTATTTACTTCAAATACTGTCTGTAGATTAATTTTCAATTCAGTGATTGCATCTCTGTTAAGATTAAATATTCAGTGATGTCATCTCTGTTTCGTTCAAATAGTGTCTGTAGATTCATTTTCAATTCAGTGATGTCATCTCTGTTCAGATTAAATAGTGTCTGTAGATTCATTTTCAATTCAGTGACGTGATCTCTGATCAGATTAAATATTGTCTGTAGATTCATTTTCAATTCAGTGATGTCATCTCTGTTCATATTAAACAGCAATACCATCTCTGATCAGATTAAATATTGTCTGTATATTAATTTTCAATTCAGTGATGTCATCTCTGTTTAGATTAAATAGTGTCTGTAGATTCATTTTCATCACAGCGATGTCATCTCTGATCAGATTAATATTCAGTGATGTCACCTCAGATCAGATTAAATATTGTCTGTTTATTCATTATAATTTAGTGATGTCATCTCTGTTTAGTTTAAATAGTGTCTGTAGGTTCCTTTTCAGTTCAGTGATGTCATCTCTGTTAAGATTAAATATTCAGTGATGTCATCTCTGTTCAGTTTAAATACTGTCTGTAGATTAATTTTCAATTCAGTGATGTCATCTCTATTTACTTCAAATACTGTCTGTAGATTAATTTTCAATTCAGTGATTGCATCTCTGTTAAGATTAAATATTCAGTGATGTCATCTCTGTTTAGTTTAAATAGTGTCTTTAGATTCATTTTCAATTCAGTGATGTCAACTCTGTTCAGATTAAATAGTGTCTGTAGATTCATTTTCAATTCAGTGATGTCAACTCTGTTCAGATTAAATAGTGTCTGTAGATTAATTTTCAATTCAGTGGTGTCATCTCTGTTTACTTCAAATACTGTCTGTAGATTAATTTTCAATTCAGTGATTGCATCTCTGTTAAGATTAAATATTTAGTGATGTCATCTCTGTTTAGTTTAAATAGTGTCTTTAGATTCATTTTCAATTCAGTGATGTCAACTCTGTTCAGATTAAATAGTGTCTGTAGATTCATTTTCAATTCAGTGATGTCAACTCTGTTCAGATTAAATAGTGTCTGTAGATTCATTTTCAATTCAGTGATGTCATCTCTGCTCAGATTAAACAGTATCTGTAGATTCATTTTCAATTCAGTGATGTCATCTCTGATCAGATTAAATTGTGTCTTTAGAATCATTTCAATTCAGTGACGTGATCTCTGATCAGATTAAATATTGTCTGTAGATTCATTTTCAATTCAGTGATGTCATCTCTGTTTAGTTTAAATAGTGTCTGTAAATTCATTTTCAATTCAGTGATGTCATCTCTGTTTAGTTTAAATAGTGTCTTTAGATTCATTTTCAATTCAGTGATGTCATCTCTGTTTAGTTTAAATAGTGTCTTTAGATTCATTTTCAATTCAGTGATGTCATCTCTGTTTAGTTTAAATAGTGTCTGTAGATTCATTTTCAATTCAGTGACGTCATCTCTGATCAGATTAAATATTGTCTGTAGATTCATTTTCAATTCAGTGATGTCATCTCTGTTCATATTAAACAGCAATACCATCTCTGATCAGATTAAATATTGTCTGTATATTAATTTTCAATTCAGTGATGTCATCTCTGTTCAGATTAAATAGTGTCTGTAGATTCATTTTCAATTCAGTGATGTCATCTCTGTTCAGATTAAATAGTGTCTGTAGATTCATTTTCAATTCAGTGATGTCATCTCTGCTCAAATTAAATATTTCGTAATGTGATCTCTGTTCAGATTAAACAGTGTCTGTAGATTCATTTTCGATTCAGTGATGTCATGTCTGATCACATTCAATATTCAGTGATGTCATCTCTGTTCAGTTTAAATAGGGTCTTTAGATTCATTTTCAATTCAGTGATGTCATCTCTGTTTAGTTCAAATAGTGTCTGTAGATTCACTTTAATTCAGTGATGTCATCTCTTATAAAATTAATATTCAGTGATGTCATCTCTGATCAGATTAAATAAGTGTCTGTAGATTCATTTTCAATTCAGTGATGTCATCTCTGTTCAGATTAAATAGTGTCTGTAGATTCATTTTCAATTCAGTGACGTGATCTCTGATCAGATTAAATATTGTCTGTAGATTCATTTTCAATTCAGTGATGTCATCTCTGTTCATATTAAACAGCAATACCATCTCTGATCAGATTAAATATTGTCTGTATATTAATTTTCAATTCAGTGATGTCATCTCTGTTTAGATTAAATAGTGTCTTTAGATTCATTTTCAATTCAGTGATGTCATCTCTGTTCAGATTAAATAGTGTCTGTAGGTTCATTTTCAATTCAGTGATGTCATCTCTGCTCAAATTAAATATTTCGTAATGTGATCTCTGTTCAGTTTAAATAGTGTCTTTAGATTCATTTTCAATTCAGTGATGTCATCTCTGTTTAGTTCAAATAGTGTCTGTAGATTCACTTTAATTCAGTGATGTCATCTCTGCTCAGATCAAATAGTGTCTGTAGATTCATTTTCAATTCAGTGATGTCATCTCAGATCAGATTAAATAGTGTCTGTAGATTCATTTTCAATTCAGTGATGTCATCTCTGTTCAGATTAAATAGTGTCTGTAGATTCATTTTCAATTCAGTGAAGTCATCTCTGATCAGATTAAATAGTTTCTGTAAATTCATTTTCAATTCAGTGATGTCAACTCTGTTCAGATTAAATAGTGTCTGTAGATTGATTTTCAATTCAGTGATGTCAACTCTGTTCAGGTCAAATAGTGTCTGTAGATTCATTTTCAATTCAGTGATGTCATCTCTGTTTAGTTTAAATAGTGACTGTAGATTCATTTTCAATTCAGTGATGTCATCTTTGATCAGATAAAATAGTGTCTGTAGATTCATTTTCAATTCAGTGATGTCATCTCTGTTTAGTTTAAATAGTGTCTGTAAATTCATTTTCAATTCAGTGATGTCAACTCTGTTCAGATTAAATAGTGTCTGTAGATTAATTTTCAATTCAGTGATGTCAACTCTGTTCAGGTCAAATAGTGTCTGTAGATTCATTTTCAATTCAGTGATGTCATCTCTGTTCAGATTAAAGTGTCTGTAGATTCATTTTCAATTCAGTCACATCATCTCTGATCAGATTAAACAGTGTCTGTAGATTCATTTTCAATTCAGTGATGTCATCTCTGTTCAAATTAAATATTGTCTGTAGATTCATTTTCAATTCAGTGATGTCAACTCTGTTCAGATTAAATATTGTCTGTAGATTCATTTTCAATTCAGTGATGTCAACTCTGTTCAGATTAAAGTGTCTGTAGATTCATTTTCAATTCAGTGACATCATCTCTGATCAGATTAAACAGTGTCTGTAGATTCATTTTCAATTCAGTGATGTCATCTCGGTTCAGATTAAAGTGTCTGTAGATTCATTTTCAATTCAGTCACATCATCTCTGATCAGATTAAACAGTGTCTGTAGATTCATTTTCAATTCAGTGATGTCATCTCTGTTCAGATTAAATAGTGTCTGTAGATTCATTTTCAATTCAGTGATGTCATCTCTGTTCAGATTAAAGTGTCTGTAGATTCATTTTCAATTCAGTGACATCATTTCTAATCAGATTAAACAGTGTCTGTAAATTCATTTTCAATTCAGTGATGTCATCCCTGTTCATATTAAATAGCAATACCATCTCTGATCAGATTAAATAGGGTCTGTATATTAATTTTCAATTCAGTGATGTCATCTGTTGACATGATGAAAATATTACCCTCACTGTTGCCATTTCTGTCATCATCTTCTGAAAGACAGAAGCCATGTGTAAAATTTGCAGCACAAACCCAAAATTACATAGACACACAATCTCATTTATTTGAATGGTTCTCTATAATTGTTCATGCAGATGTAAACTGCATTTCCGTTTAATTTCTAAAAATGTAATGTCACTCTCATGTGTAAATTAACACACAATCCACACAAAAAAGTGTGGTACTCCAGTTGAATAGATCACCTGATGTGAAGGCATTTCTAAATCCCCTGCCTCGGAATCCTCCTCTTCCTCCTCCTAAAAACATCCCACATGAATCTCATTTAAACACAATGTGACAGAAGCGCTTGTGTTTTGTTCTTTGAGATGCATGAGACGTTTTATTATCAAACTCTCCTCTACCTCTAAATCCTTCTCCAGCAGGTTTCTTCCAAGAGCTTCCTTCATCTACACACACACACACACACGTCGCGCACGCACGCACGCACGCACGCACGCACACACACACACACACACACGAGGTTTAAAGAGACACTAATGTGGAGTCACTTTCATAATAATTTCATGTCATAAAAGTACCACTGCTGTTGGAACATTTAAGTGTTGAATTGAATGAACTCACACTGAGGGATATATCTAAACATTAAGTTCATTTACGGCCAGCTGTTATGAAAGAAAATGAAGCAAATATTCCCAGGTATCAACACAGCGTTATAATAAAAGAGAAACAAACCTTTAATGTTTCCGTTTTGATCACTTGCACTTCCTACAGACATTAAAACATTGTGTGAATTGTTAGCAGTATCGAACGCTGTGGGCATGCATGCGATACATCTCTTTACGTCATAACATATGAATGAAATCTGGTTAAACCTGAGGAAAAGCTCTTGAATCCTCCAGTTCCAGCGTTTGAGTTGAGACCTGTGAAGGATATAAATGCCCTCGCTGTGTTAATAAACTTGACATGAAAATATCGCGCTGTTATTACTCTTCACTCAAGAAAACAAGAGCTGGTATTTAAATGAATGGTATCACAGACAGTTTCCTTCATTCTCTGATGTTAATCTTGAGTACCTGTAGTGTTGAACCGCAATGGTTACTGAATATTTAGACATATAATCAGATGTTTAAAAGATTTACACTACATAAAGGTTATTTAGAACAGCTATACTGGGCAGTCAGTTATATCAGATCCAGAATGTGATTAAGAAAAATAAGTCTAAACAACATTCTGAGTGCAAAGACAAAGAAGTAAATATGCTAATAAGGAAAGATTAAGCAGATGTGGAGCACAGAGTCGGAACTAAACTGTAAAGAAAGACCCATCTCTCAGATCAGGTTCAGAGGAATAATCCAGGATTACAAGTTCAAGACTTTGTCCTTTTCAGAGATCAAATAAAGAGAAATGACCTACCAAAGGTGGAGCTGCAGGACACAACAGGGCTCTGTGAAAGGATTAACAAAGAAACATCTTAAAACATTCATTAACAATCAGTAAAAAACACCCGCTGTAATGTACAAACTCCAGAGACACCTCGGCTTTCAGACAATTCAACCAAAGGAAAGTCTTAAGAGCCATTCACACAGGATTAGTATTATCTGAGGACCTCTAGTCATCTGTAATAATGGCAGAGGTTTCCGAGATCTTAATCCGCTGTGAATCCGAATCTCTGTGATTCGATTGGACGGTGTGGTTTGTGTTTCCTGTACATGAAGAATAGAGTCGGCGCTGGAGTGTTTGGGTGCCGGACATCACCGTTCACCATACAGCGATACAATGTACAGAAAGAGGAATAAAACACCGATGACTCGATGGAGATGGAGATGACGATATGGAGTGTACAGAATCAAGCTAGGGCTTCATAATAACTCAAGGTTAGGGTGTAGAGGAAGTCATATCAGGATATAAGTCAGTAAAAGCAGAGAATACAGCACAGGAGAGTCAAAGGTCACGTCACAAATGTCCAGATGATACCTGAAGTGTGTGAATAGGGTTTTATTTTATTTATAAGAGTAGAACCTTGTGTGGGTGTGTGAGTTATATTGATCTCGTTTGATTACCGACAGAGGTTTGGTCTGTTGATGACATCACAACAGATGAACATTACACTAAATCACATTAATTTAATTTAATAGAGTAGAATTAATTTACTTCACAGAACTTCACGTGAATCTTAATTAAACACCAACATTATAATTGATACTAATATCACATATAAGAATAAAAGTCCATACATTGATAGGAGAGCTCGCAGGTGTGACCGGATGCACGTGGAGAAGCTTCAGGGAGAGAGAAAACCGTTAATGACGTCATTATGACGCACAGGGCGGGAAAAGTGTGTGTGCGCGATGAATCGACTCTTTAAATGACTCAAATGACTCGTTCAGAAGAACACTTGATAAAAGTCATAATTTACTACATGAACAACAAACAGACACATAGAGTTAGTGCTAGTCATATATTATACAATAAAAACATGTTTTGTGTCGTTAGAGATCATTTAGTGAGGAGAATTAAACTCAATTCGTTCTTATTCCTTCAGTCCTCAAACGATTCATTCAGTGAATCAATCACCAAAGCCAGAAAGTTTATAAACTTATATAATTACAGGCATAAATAAAATATAATAAACCTTTCTATAATGTATATGCAATTATTTATAGTATATGTGTGGGATCATTTAATTATATTTATTTGATTGATATATTTATTATACTAGAATATAAAGGTCTATAATACAAGTAATGTTGCTTGTGTGATCCAAAAAAAGCATTTTTAAATATTTCCCGTAACAAAAGTTATATAAGTGTAAAAGATGTTTATTAACATTAACTGTTTAGAATTGAACGTGATCTGTTTATTTCTGTCAGATTTGTAAAACTGGTTGGTGGTCCCGGAGCCCGGTTTGAAATCTCCTGGTCTAAAACACAAATACACAATCAGACGTGATGTTTATAATGGGATGGATTCTAAAGATGTTATATTCTATACCAGAAACATGTTACAGACATCTTCTAGACGTTTATATGACGTGTGTCTCAGAGATGTTTGTCAAAGAATGTCATGCAGGTGAAAACAGTCAAATATAAGCTGATTTTATTTCTATAACATGGACAAATAATGTATATTTCACAATTCTTACACATGGTTTGATGGAAAAACCTTGAGATCGTGTTGTCAAGCAAACTTCTCACACTTTTGGATGTTTCTACAGGACTTACACTTTGAATAAATCAGGAAATGCATTTACAATAAACAGGAAATCAGCGGTACTATTTTGAGATCCGGACATTTCAAACTCTAAAGAACGGGCTGATTTCAGTGGATGTGACAGAATATATTTATATAAATCATGTGTATGTATAAGTGAAATCCTCATGTCTGAGCTCCTTCAGGTGTTCACAGGTAACTGTAAAGCACATGCAGCGAGATCGGCGTAAGGTCGTGGCATTGCTCCCAGTTTGGCCCAGCACTTTTCCTTCGGATCGTAACGGTGAACCCAGGGAGTATCACGGGCCGAATCAGCCGAAGATCCTCCCAAAACATACAGCTGTCCATCCAGAGCGGCCGCAGCGGGTGAGAGATGTGGTCGGGGCAGCACGGGGAAAGACGTCCAGGAGTCATGAACGGGATCATAGCTTTCACACTGGAGCTGGTCTTCAAACCCCGATGGCATCGGCTGCAAGCCCCCGGCCACAACCAATCTGTGTCCTGTGACCAGCATCACGTGACCGGCCCGTCCGGCCCCTGCTGTCATGGGTGCACGCTTCGAGCAGCCGTGCACAGGGTCATAGAGCCACAAGCATGGATAACAGTGCAGACGTGAATCACAACCCCCTGATACAAACATCTCTCCGTTCAACACGGCCACGGCGTGACCGCAGAGAGACACGTCCAGAGGATGAGACAACCTGTGTGTTCATAGAAAAACACTCTTTTAGCTTTAATATTTACATCTGCAAATTGTCAGACTTTGACCCAAATCAAATTGATTTTCAGGTTTGAGATGGACCTCCAGGTGTTATCGTCAGGAGTGTAACACTCCACAGAGTCCAGACAGTTCATGTCATCTGAGTTACCACCCAGCACAAACACCTTTCCTCTGAAACACACAGCAGCAAAGTAATCTCTGGGACTGGACATGTCAGGAAGACGTTCCCATCGTCCATGAGCGGGATCAAATCTGCACACAAACATAGATATCTTTGGACTTACAGTATTAAGTTTGTTCGCCCTGAAACGTTTTCTTCATCATGGTGTGACTGTTGCATTGCTAGCTTTCTGCAATTCTGCTACTCTTAGAATAAGTTTCTATTATTGGGTCTCGGATGGTTTCAGATGGATGCCACCCATCTGCCGACCACAAGTCCCTTTCGGAGAATGTATCACTGGTTGCATTTTATGACAGCTTTTCTTGCATTGAAGAGATCGTTCACTCAAAAATAAAAATCTCCCATCATTTACTCACCTTTGTAATCTGAATACATTTCTTTGATCGAAAGATATTTTGAAAAATGCTTGTAATCAAGCTGTCTTTGTACCCCATTGACTGCTACAGTATAGTAGTAAAAAAGACTTAATTATTTTGTTCTGTTAAACACAACATTTTTTTAATAATGTAGCACAGCAAATGTTCTGGGGTACTTTCAGATGCTATTGTCGGTTATGGTGGTCAATGAGGTCCAAAAACTGTTTTGGCATTCAACAGGCATTCTACTGTGCATTAAACAATTTGTCATTTCAAACTTGTATTACTTTCTCTTGTATGCAGGACATGAAGAAGGTATTTTAAAAGTGTTGGTAACTGACCAGCAGTGACACGCATTCACTTCATTTATATATACACAAACTGATCCTGATAAATGGGTGCCAGAGCTGTTCTGTTGATTACAAGCTACATTGCAAAAAATGATGACTACTAAGGGGATTAAATTTAGATTACTTTACATTTTATGTGTGTGTTATGTATTAACCTGGGGAATCCATAACACTTTTCTTGTTAGTTTTTTAATTTTAGTGCTCATATGAAGTATTTAGATCATATCAGACTACTCTACACAACCTCCTGGCCAGCAACCAGTCAGGCTTAAAGAAGGGACACTCAACAGAGATGGCGCTGCTGTGTTTGACACGGATAACCACTGCATTCTCCTTTCAACTCTCAAGGCGATGGGCGTCTCAGACAAGACTCTCACGGGTAGATCCTTCAGGGCATTGTGGGGAGGGGAAGTTTTGGAACTGTAATGTCTTGGCACAGGTGTACCTCAGGGCTCAGTTCTTGCTCATCTCAATCTACATGACAGCACTGGGATCTGTCATTCAAAAGTATGGCTTCTTCTATCACTGTTATGCAGACGACACGTAACTTCACCTTGAGTTTACCCTGAAGATCAGACGATTTCAGCTCGAGTCTCAGCATGCCTAAGCGACATCTCCTTCTGGATGGAGCGGCATCACCTTCAACTAAACCTTGCTAAACATTGTCATCCCTACCAATCAGAAGACCCGTCACGACTTCTCTAGGATCATCAACCCTTGTGCCCTCGAGGACTGCTAGAAACGTAGTTGTTATCATCGATGATCAGCTTAATTTTACTTATCATGTGTCCACCACTGCCAGATCCTATAGGTTCATGGTCTACAACATCAGGAAGATCAGACCTTTTCTCACTGAACATGCTACACAAATCCTGGTTCAGGCTCTGGTCCTGTCCAGGCTGGACAACTGCAATGCTCTTGCTTGCTGGGCTCCTGATGTGAAAAAACCCAACCTCTGCAGATGAAACAGAATGCGGCAGCAAGAGTGGTGTTCAAGATACCAAAAAGAACTCATGTCACACCTCTCTTCATTAAACTGCTTTGGCTTGCAATAGCAGCTCACATTAAATGAATCTCTCCTTATTGCCTACAGGACCACCACAGGTTCAGCACCCAGCTATCTTCACTTGCTGATTGGAAAGTATATGCCCTCCAGATATCTGTGCTCAGCTAACGAGCAACATCTTGTGGTGCCATCTCAAAAGGGTAAGAAATCGCTTTCTCGCACCTTCTCTGCATATGTAACTCTGTAACCTTCTTGTAGCACTTGTTCACCTATTGTTGTCTTTGTTATTTACCGCTTCATTGTCTCCTCGACTCTTTGTAAGTCGCTTTGGAAAAAGCGTCTGCTAAATGCCTAATTGTAAATGTCTAAATATCTGCACTAAACAATCCACTTAGTTTACATTGTTACATTATATATAATATTATTAGTTCTATTCAATAGGGCAAACTGTTTTTGAACAATACATAGTAAACATAAATGGTTAGAAACAGTGTTAAAGTTACCATAAAGGTGTCATTTACATTTATTTATTTGGCAGATGCTCAGATATAAAGAGACTTATAAGTATTATGCAGTGTACATCTATCCCTTCAGAGTAAACAGGGGTAAGATGTCTTACTCAAGAACACATCAGTCATTTTCTGCTGACACTAAGATCCAAACCTTACAAGTCCAACTCTCTAACCACCAGACTACTTCTGACCTCTAAAGTTATATGTAATGTAATCCTTAACTATAAAAATGTGACGGTACTTTCCGTCTTTTTAATCTGATAATGTAATTTGGATTACAAGTAATCAGTTACAACCCAGCTGTAGGTGTATCGAGCACTTTAAAGCAGTGAATTATTCTGTGAGCTCACCTCAATGCACTCTTCAGTATGTCCAGGGCACCATAATACTTCCTGCCGCCCAAGATGTACAGTGTGTTATTGAGGACACACACACTGTGGCGAAAGCGCGGAGACTCGTGCAGGGAGGTCAAAGGTTTCCATTCAATGGTACGGATGAGTCCTTCTCCACGCACAAAGCGATGGGCAAACCACAAGTGCATGTTTGGCTCCCGGCGCTCAAAATTCTCATTCACAGAGTCTCCACCAACAAGCACCAAAACCTAATGCAGATTTAAGAAACAACTTTATTTCACCTGGATTTGAGTACAATAATTTGTGTTCTCTTGTGAATTATATTTATGTAATAATGATCTTTTCCAGTAAGTTGTACCTGGTTTGGAGTGCGTGGCTTGAACTCTTTTCTCTGATCACAATGCAGGAGATTATTCACAAGTTCCAGAGCTTTTTGCCCTCCTGAACTCATGACTAGCAGTTTACAGTTCTGTACCTGGAAAAGATGAAGAAAAAGACTTTATGAAAAGAAATTTGAAGAGTATATAACTGATGTCAGTACAGGTTCTCTTCTGTACTTCCTGAACCTCGTCCGGTCTCATGAGAGGAAAGCGAACATTCTGCATCAGTCGTGAGAGATGAGACAGTCTCTGGTCTTTATCTTCCTCGATCCAGTTGACCACTGCTCTGAACACATCCAGCTGTCAAAAGAGAGAGAATGTGTCTGCCCCCAATGCAATCCTATCATGTGTTTGAGCCTTTTACCATGTGCAAACACTTTCGAAATATTATGAGTTGTTTCCATGTTTGTGGGATTTGTTTTTTGATCTTACCTCACTATCTGCATTCAGCGTATCTCTCTCCAGCAGTCGCTGCAGCTGGACACATGGCAGATCCCTGAACTTCTCATCCTGGGCCACCTTCTGAAAGTGAGCTAAAACATACTCCTCTGCCCTTCTACCCAAATCCTCCAGCCCATGGGCTTCAGCCAAAGCCAAAACGTCCAGGCAGGATGTCTCATCCATGTTATCCTGTAGGAAACTTAAACACAGAGACAGAGCCCCCTCCAGCTGAAACTGTGAAGCAGCTTCTGTCAGATCCCACACATTCCAGACGCTCAGATTCAGTCGGCCGGAATAAATAAAGTCCAGCAGGTGGCGCAGTATCCAGGACTCCACGCCGCGCAGTAACACCACATCCTCACGGGATTCACGTAACCCTCCACAGAAAAGAGCTCGAAAGTATTCCGCACCTGCCGCTAATATGACACGATGGGCTAGAGGAAAGAATTAAATATGAAATATATACCATGAGTGAACACTTTGGTGCCCCAAACTTTACTTCTCGGGACAAAATAGCAAAGCGGTAAAAAAGGGTATCCTACCACATTTTTCGGGACGCCTCTGTTGGGAAAACTAGCAAAGTCTCCTTTTAAGCCTTTTTGTATATGATATTGTAAAATAACTTTATAATTCATGAAGACCCTGAGATGTCATAGTTACCAGGGAAACGGTCTCCACTGTCTGTTTGTATGATGACATCACAGCCAACATTTTCTTCCCACAGTGTTTGTATAAGCTGCAGACTTCTTTCTCTCTCTCTGCTCCCACTGATCAGATCATCTCCATCAAACAGATGCTCCAGTCTATCAGCTTCCAGCTCTCTACAGGCCTCCAGAACTTCATCTCTTTCTCTTCTGTCCACTTCTCCACTGTAGCTGAAGGCCAGTACAGTTTTCAGTCCGGCAAGAGTCATCCGTCCATCATCCAGTTCCACTTGCATAATCCCCGCCTCTCCAGACCACAGCCAAACCTCCGCCTTGTGACTGACAGCTGCGAGCACAAGTCGATGAGCTCTGTGGGAGTCACCTAGGAGGTTTAAACTGCAGTCCAGTAAAAGCCCCTTCTCCTTGAGTCTTCGTAGTGAGGCGAAGAGGGCGTCGCAATGTGTGGAAAGCACAAAGGGGCGGAGCTCTGAGTCAAGGTGGAGTTCGGGAAGGGAAAAAGCTGAAGTTGGAGGAGTTGGAGAGGTGATTGATGTTTTTAGACTCGAGGATGTTATGCTAGCGGTCTGTTCTCTTCTTCCTTCACCCGGACATCTGCCTTTTGAAGAAGATCCAGAGTGAAGATGGAGAGCTGTATCTGCCACCTTTCTCTCAGATTTACCTCTGGTTTTGAATTGAGACATTGGAAACCTTTCAAAAGGGTGAATTTACTCAGTTAATGAACAAATTATCATTTAAATAGATAAAGAAATAAATAGAACATGTAGATTGGTTTTCAGATCTATCAATGCCAAAAGAGCAAACCCACTGTCATTTCGCAAATAGATGATATAAAAATGACTTCGCGGTCAGCTGGAGTGACTTAAGGGTCAGAAAGACAGAGTGACATCAGTGACATCAACCCTGTTCTATTATTACTGAGTCACATGATGTAGTTTTAAAGGACGGGTATCACACTGTTTCATGCATTATACTATACTTTAGACTGTTAAACATGTTGAGATGTCATTGTTAATGTGATCCTGTATTTCTGTACTCAAGACACTCCAACCGTACAGTCACACAAGTTATTTTTAAATCTTCAACTTTTTACCGGTAGAATGTTACTGGTTATTTATCGGCCTATTGAATCCGCCCACACAGCAATCAGAAAGTGCGGAGGGCCACGAGCATCAGAATGTACGTTCCAGCTCGGCTTTTCCAGGAAACAGTTGTAAATCTGCATTAATCTATTGTGTGTGTGTTAAATGTATTATTTTTAACTAAAGCTAATGAGTGGTAAATGCAGATTTTAGTGTACGCCATATCTACATTCTCTGATATGTTGTGGTCACAACATATGTTTGTTGATACGTTTGACATTTATTATCACAAACAGGTCAGGGATGGCAGTGCCCACATAGAGTTCCTCAGAGATGATGTTTTTCTGTTTTCTGTTTCAAAACTCATAAACAAGTTGGCATTTTGGCACTTGTTGTTCCATTACAACAAAGTCAAAGTGTTTTTTGTCGTGGAAGCATGTTGAGCATTTCTGGGGTCAGGTTCAAGGATCAAAATGCCCGATTTCAGATAACTGAATTAATTGGCTTTGGTTGAATCTCTATTTCTAAATGGGTTTCCAAGCTGAAGGCCTCAAGGGATTATACGAAGTACTCAAATCTGTTTACTACAAAACGCACCTTTTGAAACCTCTTCAAAAATGACACAGAACTTATAAGGTGATGTCAAATTATGAGAGAACCACTGTTACAACTTAACCCATGCACTACCGGGGTAGATTCTTACATTTCTGGGTCAGTCGTGTTAAGAGAGTGGGACTTGTATTCGAATCCTACTGTTTGCAGACAATGACTGAAGTGCCCTTGAGCAAGACATCTTACCCCCATGTCCTCGGCAGTGAAAATTGGCAACTGCATAATACTTGTAAGACGCTTTAGATAATATATAAAAATATAATACGTACTGGGATTATTTGTAACGGTTTGTCAAAAGAAAAAGAAAACATAGGCTGCACTATGCTTGAAAGTCTGAACAAGTCCTACATAAAATATAGTTTAGCTAGAAAAACGTTTACAAAATATCTTGTTTTGTCTCTAAAATTTCCGTTTGATTATTTCTAGCCTTGATAACTATCCATGTGTGTTTGTGAGAGAGTGGGTACACACAGAAATCATCAGTAAGATTCCTATTTTATTCTTGACTGCTGGTGTTGAAAGTAAAAGATAAGACTTGCGGCAGTGTTTGGGACAATCAGGAGAGGATTGATGGCCCATGATGGAAGAGCATTTCAGCAAAATGTGGAATTTCAATAGTTTAATCTAGAGAGCACAAGGTCTTGGACAAGCAGTTGAGTAGTGTGCACAGTAAGGTAAGGCCTTATCTTCGGTA
This sequence comes from Triplophysa yarkandensis, assembly GCA_033220385.1. NCBI lineage: Eukaryota > Metazoa > Chordata > Actinopteri > Cypriniformes > Nemacheilidae > Triplophysa > Triplophysa yarkandensis. The sequence continues at coordinate 14,370,440 of CM065658.1, read as the reverse complement.
CGTTGTAAAGGGCGAAGCAGCACGTTCTCAATGTCTTGGCAATGTTTTCTTAGAACGACAGCTGGTCATCAAAGATGACACCAAGGTTTCTGGCAGACATGAAGTAATGGTTAAGGTGTCAATTTGAATGGATTTATTGTGTTGCCCCGATGGACATACTGAAAAAGACAATGTAATAACCATACCTGGTGTCCTCTATGTGTTATAAAACATCATCAAGTTTATCATTTATGCTTCAAAATGAGCAAATACTATGTGAATCTGTAAAGATGATTTTGATAGACCGAACATGTAAGTATGATAAAAGTTTGTCAACTACAGAGCTTATCTTCCAAAAGTCAATGGGAAAATTGGTTTAGGGAACCACTCATTTCTGGGTTATCCTAAAAAAACAAGATACATTATTTATGCCAAAAAATAAAGGAGAAAAGGTAGCTTTCCTCTCAGGCATTCTTTTATGAGCAGTGAACTTCCATTATTAACCCAATCACCGGCGACACAAACATTCTGACATTCTTAAACATGAGAAAAGACTTTATAAAACTCCCTTGATTATACTTTAACCTTCTCTTTAACTTACCTTTATTTCTATGGTGAGTATCCAGGAAGCTTGTCTTTGAAAGCCCTGCCGTCTGTGAACGTGTTCCAACAGTTGCTTTCCTGAAATCAGTTGAAAACAAGTAATTTTTATTGTGCTTTTGGGGCTCTTCACATGATCTCAGCTATATTAAAATTAGACAGCCCCTTCTGTGCTTTTGTATCAAGATGTGTTTGTAACCAGCAGACTAATAATAGACTTTGGTCACGACTCTCACAGTGTTATCATGACAGAGATCATGCATGTGACCTGAGTGACATTATATCTACTGTAAGCAGTATCAAACCACTGAAAGTACTTTCTTGAAAGTGCAGATAGATGTGTGATGTTTAAGATTTGTCACTAAAAATGTCATAGAACATAAAAACTATTGAAATAAATACATAAAATACATATTTCATTTGCATCGAAAATTGAAAAACAACACACTTGAGGGTATTTAAGAGACGTTTAACACAAAATGTTTGTTACTTAATTGAATAGATATATATTATATGGTAGCCCATAAAAAGATGTAAAGATATAATAAACATTAGCTGCAAAGCATTAATGATGGACCCTTGCACTACTGTGACTGCACCAGATACAACACACTCTTCTTTGCTTGTAACCTTTCCGCCCAACCTGAGTGCACTCTCTCCTTGTAGATTAGATACATGGTTACTTGTTATCTTTCCTGTGGTTGTCTACAAGAGATGACGTAGGAGGTCTAGGGGAATTTTTGGCGGAACACGGAAGTAAGCAGGTTGGTTGTTTTATGCATGTGAATAAAGGAGACCTCAGCTCGACACAAAGTGTCAATTAATCTGTATAAAACGCATCTACATGATGTCAGAAGTGTGCCTGTAGCAACGATGGCACCAGCATGAAGAGCCTGACCCCCCCTCTAAACAAGAAGGACATCATCAGGGAGCAAGACTCCGTCAGGGAGTAATGCGCCGTTTGTGAAGAACAACAGGGCAAAGGTTCATTTTTAAACAAGATCCTTTAATGTAGATGCAATGTCACCGCACAACACTTATTTGCTTAAGCTCATCTGCGATTACAGTAATTACATTAATGGGGTCTCTCTGTGTCTGCAGAACAGCCTCACTCAGCACCCGTCCACTTCCAGCCGTGAGTATGGCACGGGACTCCCGCGCTTGTGCTGGGGACCTCGGGGAACTCCAGAGCCCCCGCAGACTCTGCGCTGCAAGAATAAGGACTAAACCAATTGTGTGATTTATTTTATTTAAATGAGCACACAAGCAATAAAGTTATTTACCAGGTTCCCATGTATCAGCACATGTGTGTCTCCCTCCCTCTTAGACACAATGCCACACACACTGGGTTGGCAGAGAATCGGGGGCACCTTTGCCCTCACCAGTCGCCCACACATTCTATCGGTAAGAGACAAACCGTTTCTTTGTCCCCATCTTAAGATCGGAACACTTCTCTTTTATATCTGGATCGGTTCTGTTTACCGCATCAGTGATGTCTTCACACTCTGAATATTATTTTTATTAGTAATTCCATCAAATAAAATAACCTTTCTTTCATCCACCTCACTCAAAAGAATCTCTAGTTCTGCCTTGATAGTTCCGTCTTTTTAATATGCATGGCCAATGAGGTCATTTGCATTGTCTATATATGGTTAAATGTGGGCGGATAGAGGGCGGTACATGAGATTTTTTGCGTGCGCAAATTATCAGGTAGGTTGTGATTTATAAAGTGAAAATTGCGTGCAGGTGTGCGTACGCATGCTTTTATAAAACGGAATATTTTTTTGCGTACGCTCTTTTTGGCTTTTGTGCGTACGTAGAGTTTTAGTAAGGATCCTACGCACACTTTTATAAATGAGGCCCCCAGGACAAGGTCCACCTCAGCCAAACAGAGCACCACACGCAGGGGAGGACAGACACACAGAATAAGTGAACTTGATGCACAGATTGCAGATGAACCAGCAGAATATTTTTACTGTGAAAGTGTAGAGGTACCAACTGATAGAGGAGAGCAATTTACCGTCCTGTCCACTTCCAACACAGGAAGCACTCAAGGTGAAGATTGACACTGGAGCTCGGTGTAATGTACTGTCCAGAGGCGTTCTCCAGTATGTCGACCCAGATGCTCATGTTGACCACAGCCATATAGTCAACCTGGTTGCATATGGCGGTCAGATCATAAGGACTTTAGGTGTCGGATGACGGGTATAAAAGGGGATAGAAGAGATCACATCAATGAGGGAGATCAGCACATCAATGAGGGAGATCAGCACGAGATCTGCCTCGCGTGTTTGGGTCTCCAGCACACCGAGGACGCTCTCGCGCGGTCGTCATGTCCTCATTGCGAGGCTATGACGAGTAAGGAGTTGCGGTCGCAGGTGGCCTTTTTCTTTACGAAATCGGTCACCACCGCGTCTGCTTCAGGCAGTTTGTTCACTGGCGCTACGGCGCGAGTGGCAGCTGTCGCGAGCGGCGCGGGCGATATGGACACGGATGTGTCTCCGTCAGCCTCTTGCTGGCGGGACCGTCAGAGTCTCTCACGCTCTCCGTCTCTCTCACTGCCGGACGGTTCGCCGTCTCGTGATGATGTGATTTCGGTCGCAGCATCTGAGAGCGAGCTGCTTGCTTCAGATCCGGAGGACGCTCTGAGCCTTCCGCCTACGGCGGCCAAGGCTCTGGACGACACGGATCCGGAAATGGCAGCAATGCTTTCCCGGGCAGCCGCGAGTATCGGGTTACAGTGCACGGCCCCGCCTGCACTCCCCGTCTCGCGTCTGGATGCATGGTATCTCGGCGGCGCCCGGAGCGATAAGCCCCGCCCCGCCCCAGTACCGTTCTTCCCGGAAGTGCATGAGGAGCTCGCCAAGACGTGGCAGCTCCCACGCTCATACTTCTCTCGACGGAGGTGCAGCACGGGGCTATGTCGATCTTCCTCCAGCGGAGCGTGCAATTGCGTCACATCTGTGTCTGCAAACTGCCACTTCCTGGAGGGATCGACCTAAGCTCCCCTCCAAAGCGTGTAGGTTTTCTTGTCCCTAGTGGTGAGAGCCTACACAGCCACGGGGCAAGCTGCATCTTCGCTCCACGCTATGGCTATGTTGCAAGTGCATCAGGCCAAGGCGTTAAAGGAGCTTGACGAGGGGAGACTCGACCCGCTCACAGTACGTGAGTTGAGGACCGCGACGGACTTGGTGCTGAGAGCGACCAAGGTCACGGCGCGGTCTATTGGTCGAGTGATGTCCACCTGTGTGGTCCAAGAGCGCCACCTCTGGTTGAACCTTGCGCAGATGAGTGAGGCCGAGAGGGCACGCTTTCTCGACACACCCATCACGCAAGAGGGGTTGTTTGGAGACACTGTGCAGGACTTTACCCACAAGTTCTCCGCAGTGCAGCAGCAGAAGTAGGCGATGCAACATTTCTTGCCTCGTAGGGGTCCGGCTGGCCCGCCCTCGGTTAGAGCGCCCACTATACAGCCGGCGCCCCGTAGGAAGCCGGCCCCGAGGAAGCAGGCTGTGGGGACCCGTCAGCAGCCTGCTCGCAAACATGCCAGGAAGCGCTCCTGACGGACCCAGCCTGGAGGAGTGGATAACATCTGGGACGGTTCCTGCCCCGTTCCACTACCACAACGGCCCTTTTCAGGGCCACCCTATGTGGTTAAAGAAAGAACAAATCCTCCCCCAGGCAAAAGTTGCCGTGTTCACCCTCTTCTGGACGGTGCACGGCTGGCAGAAATGCCATCCCGCAGCCCTCAGCGCCCTTCCCAGGACGGTGCGTTGGCCAGCGGTATTCGGCAGGCAGCTCGGGTCCCCGTGTCCCCCCAGGACAATCCTGGCCGGACCCCAGACCCGGCAGCCACAGAACCACCCTCCCCGGGTACAGTGAAGCAGATCAGTCCTCTCATCCCCCTGGCGTGCAGGTGGCCGGCGTGGTTACGCCGATGTTCCCCGTCATGGTGGCTCGAGAGGACGATCCGTCTCAATTATGCGATCCAGTTCGCCAGACGCCCGCCCAAGTTCCGGTCCGTCCTTTTCACCTCGGTGCGAGGTGGGGACGCGTCCGTTCTTTCGGGACGAGGTTGCCACCCTTCTGGCGAAGGATGCGATCGAGCCTGTTCCACCAACCGAGATGTTGGAGGGCTTCTACAGCCCGTACTTCATTGTACCCAAGAAAGGCGGAGGGTCGCGCACCATTATGGATCTGCGCACCCTGAACAAATATCTGCACAGATTGCCGTTCAGGATGTTGACGCAGCGGCGCATCTTGACTTCTATCCGGAGTCAGGATTGGTTTGTGGCAATAAACCTGAAGGACGTGTACTTCCACGTCTCCATCCTGCCTCGACACCGTCCGTTCCTACTGTTCGCGTTCGAGGTGCGAGCGTATCAGTACAAAGTCCTGCCCTTCGGGCTTTCCCTGTCCCCCCGGGTCTTCACGAAGATCGCGGAGGCCGCCATAGTGCCTCTAAGGGAGCACGGAGTGCGGATGCTAAACTATCTCGACGACTGGCTCATCCTGGGTCACTCGCAAGAGGTAGTGTGTATGCACAGGGACCTAGTGCTTAGCCCGTTTGGGTCTTCGGGTCAACCGGGAAAAGAGCCAGCTCTCCCCTACGCAGAGCTTTTCTTATCTCGGCATGGAACTAGACTCTGTCACTATGTGTGCGCGACTCACAGGAGAGCGTGCATGGTCATTGCTGGCGTGTTTGGCTCAGACCTCACGCACAGTGGTCCCACTGAAGATTCTTCAGAGGCTCCTGGGGCATATAGCATCCTCGGCTGGGGTAATTCCCCTCGGGTTGATGCATATGAGACCACTTCAGCTTTGGCTACAGAGTCGGGTTCCGAGGAGCGCATGGCACACTGGCAACAGACGGATTCACATCACGTCGAGATGCCGGAGTCTTCTCGCTCCATGGTCCTCAGTGACCTTTCTGCGGGCAGGAGTCCCGCTAGGGCAGGTGTCGAGGCACGTCGTGGTGACGACGGACGCCTCCCTGCTCGGCTGGGGCGCAGTGTGTCACGGGCACGTAGCTTCGGGTCGATGGACAGGTCCCCGACTACGCTGGCATATCAATGCCTTGGAGCTTTTGGCAGTACACATGGCCCACATGAAGTTCTTACCTCTACTGAGGGACAAACACGTGCTTGTCCGCTCGGACAGCACCACCGCTGTAGCGTACATAAATCATCAAGGTGGCGTACGCTCGCGGACACTGTCATTGCTCGCCCGACGCCTCCTCAAATGGAGTCAGCGGGTCATCAAGACCCTGCGTGCTGTGCACCTCCCGGGGCTATGAACGAGACAGCCGATGCACTCTCTCGTCAGCAGATCCGGCCAGGAAGCTGGCGACTCCATCCTCGTGCAGTCCGGTCGATATGGGATCGCTTCGTCCAGTCACAGGTAGACCTGTTCGCCTCCCGAAACGACACCCATTGCCCGCTTTGGTTCTCCCTGACCGAGGGTCCCCTTGGCACGGATGCTTTAGCGGCCCTCGATTAGAGGGGTAACGTTTTCCCCAGTGTCACGAGACAGACAGTTTCCCCACCGGCATGGTGGGATGAAAGGTCGCCGCCTGTCTCTCAACTTCCAGTAGGAAGCTCTGTGGATACCATACCGGTTCCCACTGGAAGGTCATGACTCGCGTAGAGCCTCTGCGGCTCCGCTGACGTCAGGACACAGCCGTAGTGTGTCGCGTGATTATACAGGGACCCCAGTCAGTCTCACAACGTTGAGAGACCGACTGAAAGGGAACGTCTCCGGTTACGAATGGTAACCTTGGTTCCCTGAAGGAGGGAACGAGACGTTGTGTCCTTCATGCCACAACACTCGGCTGCCGCTGCAGCGTCCTAGGGAGGTCACCTAGGTTCCTCAGCACAAAGGTAAGGAATGATCTCTTCTATCCCCTTTTATACCCGTCATCCGGGGCGGGGACATGAATTGATTCATTCGCCAAATTAATTGGCCTTTTTAATAGGTTCAGACATAAACAGGTTCTCAAGTACAACCCCAGTCAGTCTCACAACGTCTCGTTCCCTCCTTCAGGGAACCAAGGTTACCATTCGTAAACGGAGACGTTTTGACTGCAGCACTATAGGAAGAGTCATTAAGCCAGTTCAGGAGCCCACTGAGTGGGTGTCTTCTATGGTGGCTGCATGTAAAAAGGATTGTTCTGTTAGACTATGTATTAACCCTGTCCACCTCAACAAAGCCCTCCTCAGACCACGTAATCCCATAAAAACAATTGAACAGTTGATCCCTGACGTGCCAGGGGCCAAGGTGTTCAGCATCCTTGATGCAAAATGTGGATTCTGGCAGGTGCCACTTAGGGAGGAGTCATAAAAGCTGACCACCTTCATGACCCCGGCGAGCCGATATGCCTTCCTCCGAATACCCTATGGAATTTCCACAGGAAGTGAAGTCTTCCAAAGGTGCATGGAGCAGCTCTTTGAAGGACAGCGCAATTGTTGTTGATGATATTCTTGTTTGGGGCAGCACAAGAGAAGAGCATGATTTGCACCTCCGGCAAGTCAAGTCATGGACAGAATATACGCCATAAATCTTAAGCTCAACCCAGACAAGTGCCTTTTCAGAGTTTCTGAGGTTTCATATGTGTTGGTCTTATCAAGGGTCCTTCGTGTTCAAAAATTGGAGGGAGACAATCTCTAATATAATGAGGTTTATTGATCAGATATAAAAATAAAAAATACAGCGCTGGGTTTTCAGCCTCGACTTCCACACTGACCAACAACTCAGTAACAGAATCACACAATATTTATATAGTATGTATCGTCGGTCTATCTTCTAGACCAGAAGGGATCATCTACTGCTTCCAAAAAAGGTAGATCTGTGTCATTTTTTGCTTTCGATATCTCGTGCGTCAGATGACTTCAGTTTCTGTGAAAAAACATATCGCAGAGACAAAGGACACAGCAAAAAAGAACCATACCTCCTTTTCTTTTCTTAATGAGGATACAAAAGTAACTCTTAGTTTTTCTGGTATTTGGGAGTGTGTTTCACTTCTCGTGCTTAACAACCTCCGCATGAGAGTCCTCGTACTAGCAGATAAGAGTAAGGTCAAATGACCCAACTCCCACCGGTGCACTTCTGTTCCCATAACTTCTCCTTCTCTTGCACATACACTTTCCCTGCTTTACAAGCATCTTGTTATCAAAAGCACAGTTCAAAGAAATTCTTCTCATGTATTATATTGTAACTTATTTTCAACATACTTTAACAGCAATTGTAATAGAAAAATGATTATTTAAATGATTAATAAAACATCCATTAATAAAACATAATAGCATAATATTGTATGGGAAAGATGATCAATACAACATCAATTAATAAAACATAAGAGCATAATCTCATATCATTCCCACAATTCCCTATCTTGACCTCGTAAGAGGTCACACATAATCTTGTTCATCCTCATTATCATTTTCCATGTGGTCTGTAACCAACAAGGGCATGTTATACGGATATGGTGGGCCAAGATCTTTCTTTTCTATTAACGCAACAATCAATCGGTTGTACAGTGACCTGATACATGGTATACAAGAACATCCACATGTTATCAAAATTGCTAGAAATACCGCTCTTGATACAATTATAAAGATCACCAGTGCTTTCCATTTACCTAATGCTTTTTACAGCCAATCACCAACGGGGTTATCTATACCTGAATGTTCCTTCATTTCAACAGATAATGTTCTCAATTCTTCTAAAGCTCTGGTCACAGAGCCATCCGGGGCTCTGTTATTTGGAATGAAAGCTTAACACAAATTACCAAACATCATCCTCTACTGCGTCCCTTGTCATATTTGTCAATCTCATGACATTGTAATGAACATAGTTAATTCTATCAACATTTTTGTTTGGGGTGACCGGGAATAGTGCTGCTATAATAGGAATATTTTCAAAGCCTGTTGCTATTTGATCTGCTGATTTTAATTCATCTGGAACTCCTCTAGGTATTCCAATGGCATCTATATATGTGGGACTATTTAAAGACCAATCAATGGTAGCCGCTCGTTTTATGATGATATGTCGCCTTCTACGCTGTGTCAATGTGGCTGTATCTTTGTTGAGTCTTACTGCTTTTTCACCTTTTAATGTCAGAGGTGCTCCTAGTCTAACCATGGCACATAAACCTTTAGTATTTGGAGGTACTCTAGTAAACAGTAGTCTACTACCACAGTAATAATACAATCCTGCTCTTGGCCATGATCCTATCAATGTTCCATCGTCCGTTACAACTACACTACACCAGTCAGGGTTAATCTGTCCATAATTAATGGTCGGTGATTGTACGGGGAAATTAAAACAGGTGTAATTATTTTTCCTGGGTGTAAATGGACCTGTGTATTTCGTAACATCATTCCAAGAAGGGCAGTTGGATGTTTTTCTATCACTATTTGTATGACACGTATGCTCTAACACGTAAGAACTACACACATACAACTTATATACAACTTGCATTTCTACCATGACACTTAATAACACTGCACAGATCAAATGTGAATGCTGTTGTTGTCCCATTCTCATAGTTTAACTCGATTCCCTTTTCAAATCGTCTAAAACATGGGTCAGGGCTTACTGACCTTCTTGGTCGAGTCCCATTATTTCTTTCTTGTCCCTTTTCTATTCCTAGAATAATCCTCACCACTATGATGGCGATGATGCCCAGGATTATGATACACTGACAGTTTTCCCACACCCTCATTTTGAGTGTATACAATAACTGCAGTAATATAAAAGAATACTAGAAAAATAGTTAAAGAATCAATAAACGGAAAAAAATAAATTTGTTTAGGCTAAACAGAATGTGAAAACATATGATTAATAAATGAAAGTCAATCACTTCTATGCTAAAACATTAATACCAGCAATATGTTGATTATCACATCTACAATGAATATGTCATTATAATCATATCTGTGTTAGCAAACACTTCTCTTAGAATTTCTGTAACTCTTTCAAAATTCAGTCCATCTAATCCACACCCCAGCCGGGCTGCTGAGACACGCTCTGTACTATGTTGCACACACCAGTCTCTCATGCATTTCAAACTACTGGTGAAATCTCGATATGTGGGCTTGTCTGTACACAACTTATTTGTGATTAAGTGAAAAACGGTTCTACCGTCATTTTCATGTGTAACAGTACATTCTCCTACTCCCTTGTTCTGTTGTTTCAAATGTTTACACCGTACCTGTATGATCTTCCAGATGAAACGCAAGGTGGAGTTGCATGTCATCCGCATAACAGTGGTAGGAGAAGCCATGTTTACGAATGACTGATCCCAGTGATTTCATGTAGATCGAGAAGAGCAACGGTCCAAGAACTGAGCCCTGAGGTACACCGGTGTCAAGATGTTGCAGTTCTGAGACTTCAACTCCCCACGAAACCTTGAAGGATCTACCCGAGAGATAGGATACGAACCATTGGAAAGCCTTGTCGGAGACGCCCATTTCCTTGAGAGTCGAAAGGAGAATACTTTGGTTAACGGTGTCAAAAGCAGTGGATAAGTCTAGCAGGATGAGAACGGATGACATGGAGGCCGCCCTTGCCAGTCGTAGGTCTTCAACAACAAATAGCTCTGCGATGACGAGTGCTACGGATTTAAACAATAACAATAACAATAACAACAACTTGATGGCTCTTTGTGGCACAGCAATGAATTACCGAAATAAAACAAATTAACACTTGCTCAATGAAACTAGGACTGTATTTCTATCTAATAGCTTACACTTTCGTTAGCAACAGGTTGTACTCACGCAACGGGTAATTCAGTAAACAATGTTGAAAACGCAGATTCCCCTACAAGTGTACTCGAGCTGATCTACACGCTTCTCCTGACTTTACTGAGAGGTGACCCGTCTTAAATGCTCAACCGGTCGCCGAATGCGCCATGTAAATTATCACAACAATAGCCTCAATGGGCTGGCAATCATAAACCAATGGCTCTGACTGAAACCACCTCACTGCTATAATTTCTGCTCTCTTGCTGACTGTTTGCCTTGCAATTTCTGGGCCACCCTGGTGATAAATCCCTCATCTGTTTGTTCTACCACAGAAAGTGCAGCTGTTAGTGAGCCATCCTCTGATCTGAAACAACACCCATCTAGTAATAGTGTTATCAGTTCTGGTGGTGTTGGGAGTGGAGAGGCAAAGAGGTTTGCTCTTACAAGCTAAGCCAATTCCGTTATAGGGACACAATCATGTGTTAGACCATCTGATAAGAGATCAGCCATGTTAATACCCTCATGGGTATACGTAATGTGTGGTGCTGTCAATGTTTAAGCTAGTCTGTGTTGTCTCTTGGGAGAAAAAGTGAATGCTGTAGAATTCACAAATGACATAATGGAATGTGTTGTAAAAACCGTCAATTTGTGTCCCATAACAATGTGAGATGTTTTCTCAATTATTTTTGCTAACCCTGCAGCAAACCTGGCACAACTCGGCTGGCGTTGTTCAATGCTGTCCAGGAGCACGCTGACATACATCAATATCTTCCTAGGCCCTGCCTGCTTCTGGAATATCACCCCGTGTGCACTGCTCCCTGTTTCAGAAACATCTAGGAAAAAACTCAGAGAATAGTCAGCACAATTTAAATGGGCGGCATGTGACAGTTGCATTTTCAATGAAATAAAAGCTTGTTCTGCTTCTGGGGTCCATGTCAACTCAGCTTTCAGATTTTTCATTCCCTGCTCTTTCACTAACTGCCTTAACGGGGTGGTTAAGGAAACATACATCGGGATGTAGTTTCTGCTAAAACCTGTCAGAGCGAGGAAGGAAAGCATGTCCTTCACATTTATTGGTTTTGGATGTGTCAAATTGCTGTCACCTTGGTGATGGGAGAGCGTAGAACCCTGAGCTGTTATCAATCTACCTATGAAAGAAATTAAAGGTCTACTAATTTTGCCTGTAAGCATTCTTAGTTTTTGTTCATACGTCCTAACTCTCTAGCTTCATGGCAAGGATGCAGTGCCATGGAAATGTGAGGTGCGGCTGTATCTGTCATTTCATACCATTGCTGTTGTTCAGCCATGAGTGTGATGGGTGCTACCACTCCCTCTTTCCCTACATACAGGCCCTCACATGTGATACGCCATCTATCTCCTTCTATCGTGTTAAAAAGTTCCTGATACATAGCACTGTCATTTCTGTTATAAAATAATGTGCAGTGCAAGGGGTCAATTCGGGGTAAGAAAACATCTATATCTGTAATCCATGGCCTATGGTTGTTGAAAAGTGACACTACACTTGTTGGGGATGGTGAAATATCTAATTCTACCCAGTAGATAGTCAGCAGCTTCCTTTAATGGGCCTCCTAAAAGGACATTTTGTGTACACCCCATATCAGTCGCTAAAGAACTATTAACCTGTGTGACGTCTGGAAAACGTACAATTACTCCCTCTGGTGAACATAAAATGCTTGCTCCCAATTTTATAAGGAGATCCCTCTCCAATAAAGGTGTGGGAGCATTAGATGAGTACAAGAATGAGTGTGGTATGCTCTGATTAGCAATCTTTGCTGTCAACATCTTTGTCATTGGCCATTTTTCTAACCCACCAGAGAACCCCATCACTTCCTTTTTTATCACTCAGATGTTTTTGTGTCACAGTGCTCTTTGTGTCAGTGGAGTATGTCGCTCAAGTATCTACCAGAGCTTGTAGCGGTCTGTTGTTAACCACTACTTACATAAGGGGTTCAGCCATTCCCCTCATGGTGGTTCTCTGTGGGCCCCATCAACAATCCTCTCCGTCTGCCCCCAGGCCCCATGTTGGGTGCATGGGCGCCTGTAGATTGGGTGGCGTCGAGAGTCGTTGACCCTGGACTTAATCGGGCTAACTGTTGGGCCATCTGTTTTATTATCCTTTGTGCTTTTGCTTTAGCTAATTCTAACTGCAATTTGAACAGCTAGTTTTTAGTCTTTTCTAGCTCTTCCTCTTCCTTATTTGTTTTATCGACAGCCCTATGTATGTGATGTACAAAGTGTCGTTCCCAAAAATCGTTTCTAGTCACTGGTATGTCTGGGTTATTATCCATTGCCCTATTTACGCCATTGGGAGCCCCTGACATCACTGCTGTTCTAAAAATGTCTCTAGTTTTCGGATTATTTAAGCTGTTCTCTTCAACCACCTGTTCCCACTCGGCTGCACACCTGAAATATTAACTCACACCCACTTCACCTGGTTTTATGCTGAACTTAATGTTTTGGTATATGGTTTGGGGTGTGGGGAACTGTTTCCTTAATGTGTCACCCACTCTGGTTCTGACGTTTGTGAACAAACTCTCATTGGGAACTCCTGTTAAATGTGCATCAGTTTCAAAGGTAGTCATTTGAGTAACAGTAAAAAATTTTGCCCAATAGGCACTTCACATCTCCCACAGCCAAAGTTGTTCCATGGCATAAGAACATCAACTTAGTTAACCCTCTACCGCCCCCCGAGGTAATAGGGGGTAGTTTAGCCAATACGGCAGTCATATCATTATGGCTCCATGGCTGATATTTCTCCTGTCCACGCCCTGTCAGCACTAGTTGCATCTGGTTAGGTGGGAGAAGTTGTCCTGCACAGAGCTGATCTATTACTGTAAAATCACCCTGTGGTTTTGGGTTATAATATTAACTATCACACACATTCTGCACTCTATCTTCATTGTATCTACTTTCATTTTCCTGTGATCTGTGACTACTCTGGCTAGACAGGGACCTTGCTTCAATCAAACCTTTAAGTTCTTGTATTTGTTGCCTCATATGCATTACTTGATATTCTGTCTCAGTCATATCTACATCTACCTGCCGTCCCTTTACATCTACTTCAACTTGCTGCAGGGTTAGTTCATAAAGGGGAGGGTGTGAGAGCAATTTGAGATCATGATATATTTTTGGAGGCGGGGTGTGTGTTGTCTGATCAGAAGAGTTACTCTTTACACTTCCTGTCTTTTCTTTCACTTGCTTGGCTGCCTTCAAACCATTCTCATCTCTTTCTGGCCTCTTTTCCATTTTGCTTAGAGCAGTGGCAGACAGTGCAATTCTAGTCCACAATCTAAGATCTGCTCTATACTCCTCTTCCTGCCTTGAATCACATTTTTTCATCCACTTCACATTATCCTTTCCATCTATATGCATTTTCAACCTCACATGATCACTCCTTCCATCTTTTCAGGTGCAAACCAGCCATTCTCAATACACATCTGACTCCATTTCTTTTCAAACACTTTCATTTCTTTCTTCTGACATTTGAGCTAACAACATGTCCACTACATTCTTCCACTGTTCTACAATTGATACACATCCATATTCTTCACATTCCTTCTCATATTCTGCCATATTTTACAATTTATATACAAAAAACACCATATAATACACCCCAAATCAAAATAAATGTTTCACAGCATAAAAACACAATAACACATCAAAGAAATGGTTCGCAGACCCAGGGACTCCAACCCAATTTATTTTTCTCAGGCCAAGGGACTCTAACCGAATTTATGGTTCGCAGACCAAGGGACTCTAACCGAATTTATGGTTCTCAGACCCAGGGACTCCAACCCAATTTATTGTTCTCAGACCAAGGGACTCTAACCCAATTTATGGCTCTCAGATCAAGGGACTCTAACCCAATTTATGGTTCTCAGACCAAGGGACTCTAAACGAATTTATGGTTCTCAGACCAAGGGACTCTAACCGAATTTATGGTTCTCAGACCAAGGGACTCTAACCCAATTTATGGTTCTCAGACCAAGGGACTCTAACCCAATTTATGGTTCTCAGACCAAGGGACTCTAACCCAATTTATGGTTCTCAGACCAAGGGACTCTAACCCAATTTATGGTTCTCAGACCAAGGGACTCCAACCCAATTTATGGTTCTCAGACCAAGGGACTCTAACCCAATTTATGGTTCTCAGACCAAGGGACTCTAACCCATTTATGGTTCTCAGACCAAGGGACTCTAACCCAATTTATGGTTCTCAGACCAAGGGACTCTAACCCAATTTATGGTTCTCAGACCAAGGGACTGGTTCATTTTTCGCTTTCGATTTCTTGTGCGTCAGATGATTTCAGTTTCTGTAGAAAAACATATCAAAGAGACAAAGAACACAGCAAAGAAGAACCATACCTCCTTTTCTTTTCTTAATGAGGATACAACAGTAACTCTTAGTTTTTCTGGTATTTGGGAGTGTGTTTTACTTCTCATGCTTAACAACCTCCGCATGAGGGTCCTCGTACTGGCAGATAAGAGTAAGGTTAAATGACCCATCTCCCGCCGGTGCACTTCTGTTCCCATCACTTCTCCTTTTCTTGCACATACACTTTTCCTGCTTTGCAAGCATCTTGTTGTCAAAAGCACAGTGCAAAGTAATTCTTCTCATGTACTATATGGTTACTTATTTCAACATACTTTAGTAGAAATTGTAATAGAAAAATGATTATTTTAATGATTAATAAAACATCAATTAATAAAACATAATAGCATAATATTGTATAGGAAAGATGATTAATACAACATTAATTAATAAAACATAAGAGCATAATCTCATATCATTCCCACATATGTGGGTCACCTTCTAACTGACGAAGGCATGAAGCCTGACCCTAAAAAGACAGATGCAGTTCGTTCTATGCCAACCCCAGCGGACAAGCATGGTGTTCAAAAGTTTTTGGGTATGACAAACTATTTATCAAAATTCATCCCGGGCTATAGTTAAATCACTGCACCATTGCGTCATCTCCTGCTTCAGGATGCAGAATGGAGCTGGCAGGAGCACCATATGACAGCATTCAACAGACTTGAAGAACTCCTTACAAGTCCTCCTGTACTCCAGTACTTTGACGTGCACCAGCCAGTGGTATTATTTGCAGATGCCTCTCAGCACGGCCTGAGAGCTGTCTGTCTCCAGAACAAAAAACCTGTGGCGTTTGCCTCAAGAGCACTTACAGAGACCGAGTTACGCTATGCTAAAATAGAAAAGGAGCTGCTGGCCCTTGTCTATGCTTGTCAGAAATTCCATGATTACATATATGGCCTTCCATTGGCCTTCGAAACGGATCATCAGCCCCCCATCACTATTCTAAAAAAGCCAATACACTCAGCCTCTGCACGTCTTCAGAGGATGATGCTTAAGCTGCAGAGGTATAACCTCAACGTCGTCTACAAGACAGGCAAAGAGCTATACTTAGCAGATGTGCTCTCACGTGCACACCTGCCCTCCACTGACTGGGCCGAAACTACTGAGGACTATGAAGTCTTGACAGTGGAAGTACTCTCCTCGAGGAGAACTGAGGAACCGGGTTGGGGGGGAGAACATCTGTTGATCGACGATTCATACTCCGTCTGGTTTGAAATAGACCAGCTCCCAAACATGACCAGTGTGACCATTATAGCCAGACTAAAGCGCCACTTTGCCACCCATGGAGCTTCTCAGCAGCTAATAACTGACAACGTAGCATATTTCACAAGCAAGGAGTTCCAAGAATTGGCCTGCAAATGGGACTTCTGTCATGTCACCAGCAGCCCCCACTACCCTCAATCAAATGGGCTAGCGGAGAGGGCTGTACGCTCAGCCAAACACCTGCTTAAAAAATGTGCAAGTGATGGAACAGATGTATATGCTGCGCTGCTCAATCTATGCAACATTCCAAGGGATGGGCTTCCCTCACCAGCCCAAAGCCTGCTTTCTCGATGCACCAAGACCCTTATTCCTATGACTAAAGCCATGTATGTGCCAAAGGTAGAAACACAGGTCCAGGCAGCTTTATCACAAACCAGAAAAAGGGGTAAGACACCTTGGTATGCATGTCAGGTTGTTCACTGTTCACAAGTCAGCCAGACCTTTGTTCCCATTGCAAGCAGGGCAGACAGTGAGATTACAGACGGAAAGGGGATATGAAAGATTGGGAACGGTAATAGGAAAAGCACCACAGCTTAACAGTTACCAGGTCCAGGCCGGAGATGCCACATATGTGAGAAACAGGCGTCACCTCCTACATACACATGAACAGTACACCCCACCTACAACAACAGGGGTCCCACTTAACACCAGCAGTGAACTTCCGCCAGAAACACAGCCTAATGTCGACCAGCCGCAGACAGAACAGGTGTAGGAACCACCTGTGGTTGTCACCCGCTCAGGGAGAATATCAAAGCTCAACTCCCTATACAAAGAATACACTAAATAAGCTCAGACTATTCATAACTCTCTTATTGCAGCAGCCCTGTTCCTTGTGGCTGTTTTAAAGGAAGTTAGAAGAGTGCTGTATCCTGTTTGGTATGCATGTCAGGTTGTTCACTGTTTTGTTAGTTTCACTGTTCATGTGCAAATTTTATAACAGGTAAACCTAAAGAACTAGCGTATATATATATATATATGGCTGTTAAAATCTTTTTTTTTTTGATTCAGTTTTAATCTTTTATTCATGTCAAACCTATCCAGGTATCTTATCATTTAGAAGGGGGATGCAGATTAGATAGATGGTTACTATTTTCTTTCCTGTGTTTCTATACGTGCATCCAGGTTGAAGGAACCCATGCGAACTGATGCACATTCCTCTTTGTTGGCATTGCCCATGTGTGGCACAATCATTATAATGATGTAATAAGAAGCTCAGAGAAGTATTGTGCGGCAAAGCTCGGGATGTCTTCAGGCCGGTCCCTCAACACTTCTCTGGACAAACCCTCCAGCAATTTCCAAATCCTCGGGGAATCCGCAGGTTTGTGTCGGAGAAGGGAACCGACATCTTCTACGGCGTCTCGGATCTTCAGTTTAGGAATAAGAAACATTATTGAGTCATGTGATTTAATCATTTCTAGAATAATCAAAACACAATAATTGATAAGGGTTTATTGTCTCCTCGACTATTGTAAGTCGCTTTGGATAAAAGCGTCGTCAAAAAAAAAAGTGGTCAAGGAGAATGTTTAATTATTGCAGAGTTTCAGGTTGTACTGATGGGACAGATGGAGAAGAACATTTGGATATTATATTGCAGATTGACTTCTTGATGTGCAAAGATACTGATGGCTATTGTACCGTAGATAAGATTGTTCTGTTGTGTTCTGGTGAACTTTTGTCCATCTGTGGTGGATTTTAACTCAAGTTTATATTTATATGCACTTTACCAATAAAAATATAAATTAATCCATTTCTGGACTTGTCTATATAGCCTTAAATGATCTATAAATGATTGTTAATTTACAGTCATAAAGTCATTGTTATTGTATTGTTGTGAATGACAACACACAGCATATCAGTATTATCAGAAAACTGATTTATTAAAGGAAAAACACACTTTTATCACAACACTTATAAACTATACAGTCTAAATGATTTAAATATACTTTAACCTACATTAACATTAAATATACACATTAACACGAAGAGTGCATCCGGGTTACCGCCCAGAACGTGACGTCAGTGAAAACCCTCTATTGTAGTTTTTACAGAATCTATTTTAAGACCCTGGGTATTGTGTGTTTGTTAAATAAATGTAAATACAACTTTTATTATTTATGTTGATGATTATTCATTTAAATTAATAACACAAATAAAACACACTTTTACAGTTGTGACAACTTGTGTAAATGTGTACTGTGACTTTAAATGACGTCACTGTGTCTCGTGACTCCTCAAGTAAAAGTGAAACTATTAAGAATCTGTTTTGAGATCAGAGCGGAGATGAACAGGAAGTAAACTTTAAATATGATGAAAATGACATGATGTCAAAGTGAAAAGTGATGAAGAAATGATTTCTCTTCTGTGATATTCTAGTCAGGAGTGAGAGAGTGAAGATCTACAACTCTACACAGGTGAGAGAGAGAGAGAGAGAGAGAGAGAGAGAGAGAGAGAGAGACCAGAGAGAGAGAGAGACCAGAGAGAGACCAGAGAGAGACCAGAGAGAGACCAGAGAGAGAGAGAGAGAGAGAGAGAGAGAGAGAGAGAGACCAGAGAGAGAGAGAGACCAGAGAGAGAGAGAGAGAGAGAGAGAGAGAGAGAGAGACCAGAGAGAGAGAGAGAGACCAGAGAGAGAGAGAGAGACCAGAGAGAGAGAGACCAGAGAGAGACCAGAGAGAAGAGAGAGAGAGAGAGAGAGAGAGAGAGAGAGAGAGAGAGAGAGACCAGAGAGAGACCAGAGAGAGAGAGAGAGAGAGAGAGACCAGAGAGAGAGAGACCAGAGAGAGAGAGACCAGAGAGAGAGAGAGAGAGAGAGAGAGAGAGAGAGAGAGAGAGAGAGACCAGAGAGAGAGAGACCAGAGAGAGAGAGAGAGAGAGAGAGAGAGAGAGAGAGACCAGAGAGAGACCAGAGAGAGAGAGACCAGAGAGAGAGAGAGACCAGAGAGAGAGAGACCAGAGAGAGAGAGAGAGAGAGAGAGAGAGAGAGAGAGAGAGAGAGAGAGAGAGAGAGAGAGAGAGACCAGAGAGAGACCAGAGAGAGACCAGAGAGAGAGAGACCAGAGAGAGAGAGACCAGAGAGAGAGAGACCAGAGAGAGAGAGAGAGAGAGAGAGAGAGAGAGAGAGAGAGAGAGAGAGAGAGACCAGAGAGAGAGACCAGAGAGAGAGAGAGAGAGAGAGAGAGAGACCAGAGAGAGAGAGAGAGAGAGAGAGACCAGAGAGAGAGAGAGACCAGAGAGAGAGAGAGAGACCAGAGAGAGAGAGAGACCAGAGAGAGACCAGAGAGAAAGAGACCAGAGAGAGAGAGAGAGACCAGAGAGAGAGACCAGAGAGAGAGAGAGAGAGAGAGAGAGAGAGACCAGAGAGAGAGAGAGAGAGAGAGAGACCAGAGAGAGAGAGAGACCAGAGAGAGAGAGAGAGACCAGAGAGAGAGAGAGACCAGAGAGAGACCAGAGAGAAAGAGACCAGAGAGAGAGAGAGAGACCAGAGAGAAAGAGACCAGAGAGAGAGAGAGAGAGAGAGAGAGAGACCAGAGAGAGAGAGAGAGAGAGAGAGAGAACAATAGTTGTCACATGACAGACAAACATCATCTGAAGTTCTTTCACAATAATGTGTGTTTAATATATCAGCAGTAAACCCATCAGAAATAAACCCTGAGACTTCTGCTGCTTTCATCTGAAGAGTCATGTGTGTGTGTGTTCACTTTCTGTACAGATAGAACATCAACATCTGAACAAACACACACACACACACAAACACAATGAACAGGTGACACAATCTTATATTAATATGATTCAAACAGAAGTTGATCATTCTTTGTATAATATACTATGTGTCAGGGCTGTAAGAGTATAGTTTTGGATGAAACAGTGTTTAATTGTTGTTGTGTTTTAGTTTGATTGATAAAGAATCTGCTGAATTCAGCTCTGTGTCTATGAAGAGTGATGGATCGATGAATCCTCCACTTCAATTCAGTTCAGAAGACTCTGGTGCAGATGTGAGGTGAGAACAAACACACAAACATTCATTCATGTGTTTACTGTTGTGTATTACATGTTACAGATAAATACATATTCAATGTTTTCTTCAGTTACAGAAACACAACAGATGGATCAGAGTCATTCAGAGGGAAGCGCATGGATTCTGTTCTCCAGGTAGGATGTTCAGATTTGACAGATGTTCAGAAACTTTCACAGAATTGAAATAGCACATGATGTAGATGAAGCAGTGACGGTTCTACATGGAAGAACACCCTGAAGGAAACTCCTTTGGGAAAACAAAGCCAGATAACATCTTACTCTCCTCTGTGAACCAGCTGAGTCTGAATCCCGTCAGTCAGATGTGAGGACAGTTATGAGGATCGGTGACAGAGTCTCATCCTCACCAGTGGGGTTCAGTGAGGGTTCAGCTCCACGCATTTCTATAAGACAGAATATTGAGACATTACTCAAAACTCATAACAGTAAAACAACACATAATCATACTCATAAATGATCAGAAATATTACAATTAAGACGGTTGTCTTTTGCACACACACCTGTAGGCTCATGTTGGGGAGAAGTAGAGTCAAAGAGGTCTTCATCCTCAATATCAGATATTTGTGGTGATATTTGTGGAGACATGTGTAGATGAGCACATAGCTGGTAGCTCATCCTGAAGGGTGGAGATCATTCTAGAAGAGATCTGTGTAGCAGGGGAGGCGTTGGCTCATCCTGACCACTGGCAGAAGCAGAAGATGCTCCCAAATATTTTACAAGTTCCCCTGAAACTGCAATTGAAATCAGAAGACCATAAGATAAAGTTTTATACAGTTAAATCAGTCTGGGGTCAAATTGAACCAAAACATAACAGAAGGATTACATGAACATGCTCTTACATGCTAAAGGCCTATATCGTCCTAGACCCAAGAACAAACATGTTATTTTTGTCCATTTAGGTTTTATGTCATCAGAGTGTTTCGAGCATAAGAAACAAATGGTAAAAAACATTCTTAAAAAAAGTAATTTTTAAATTTTATTTTATTTATTTTATCCTTTGTAATGGTCACTGGGACATTAAATTATATGCATTAGGCAGAAACAATGGGATTTTATTTTTTAATAATCAATAAGTTTTTATATTTTAGAAACTATACTTAGTATACTGCAGTAAATAAATAGCGAATGTTTGTCTTTATCACTAAACACAGATTTAGTTATTTACAGGGTCTAACGGTAACCCAACTGATGGAAATGATAACTCAACTTGTAACAGTTTTATTACAAAGCACAATATTAGAAATCAGATCCCGTGATTGAGTTTAAAACCAAATTATTGTAGTATAAGCATAGCAAACATCATCATAAAGACTAATAAAGAGTTAAACCCAACACCAATAAATATTAATCCTTTATTCATGATATGGATGTTGTGATCATCCAGAGAGAAGAGAACATGGTTCCTTACATTTATCTTTGACTCATTTCTCCTCTTTTCTTGTTTTTCAAAACTAGAACTGATGGCTTTAACCTTATTTTCTCTGTCTCTGTTTATTCGGCATTCAACAATTAATTTATCCTTTTATAATTCTAATTTTCATTTGCTGGAACTCTAGGGCTATATTTATAATATTTTTTATGAAATGTGTGTTATTTGGAAGAAAGTTGAGGTGTGTGACTGACTTTAGACCATTCATTCTTTTAAGAGTAATGATCTCGTGTGGATCCCCTGTCGTGATTTGTGAAGGTGGAGAAGGAAGAACTCAGATTCAGGCGGACTGAACATGAACAAAAACTTCAATAAAACAAAAAACCACGATGTGGAAAAGATAACAGAATAATATTCAAGAATTAAAACACTTCCCACCAGGAGGAAAAAAACAGGCACTAGAAACTAGAAACAATAAAACTAGGAACAGCACAGCTAAGACACGGGTTAGCAACCGAACGATACCAGGACAGAAACATGACAAGCACATTCTTTCACATAATATATAAAACATACCAGCACATGACAGCAAACACAAGACATTTAAATAGATAAACATAAAGAGGGGAACAACACGAGGGCAGCTGTAGGGAATGGAACAATGATGGGAAGATAGATGGGACAATAAGGGGGCGGGGTCAGAAGACCAGCTGACACAAGAGAGCACATGGCACACCAAAACAATGCCATGTGTCTCACACAAAACTGCCAAAATCTGGAAAACCATGAGAGGCAGAATCATAAAGAGTCATGTGATCAGAAGTTATAGTGATAGTGAGCTCTGGTGTTGAGATGACAGGACTTCATCTGATATAAAACCTAAAGGAAGAGTTCAGACCAACACATCACATATATTATGTGAGAATATCACATTATTTATCTCTACAATAACTCACAGTAAAAGATATTTCTATATCTGACATTCAAAGTTTAAAAAATATCTCTGTACGTTCATACAATTCAAGACAAGAGTTCTTAAGATATTAATTCTTTATTCTTATTAAAATGATAATAATGATGTATGGTGAGATACAACACAGTAAGATCACTTTATAAATACACAAGAGTTGATCTGAAAATAAATGTATTCAATAATATTACATTCACTGACGCTGGACTGTTTACAGTATTATGATATTTAAAGTATTAACACAATATCAGCAAACAGTGATAACAAAATACAATGAACCCTTGTTGTCCCATCTATCTATGTGTGTTCCTGTGCTTCTGTTGTGAATTCAGTTGAACATTTTCAGAAGAACACTTTCTGCACTTGAACAAAAGTGTGTGTGTGTGTGTGTGTGTGTGTGTGTGTGTGTGTGTGTGTGTGTGTGTGTGTGTGTGTGTGTGTGTGTGTGTGTGTGTGAACAATGATTTCAGGAGCTTGAACACAAAATCATCTCTCTGATGAAGAAAGAGCTGAAGAACTTCAAGAATCTCCTGAGCTCAGATTACCCAGAATGCTCTGAGAGAGAGGAGGAAGAGGATGAAGATCAGATGAGAGTCAGAGAGGAGCTTCTGAAGATCACACTGCACGTCCTGAAGAAGATGAAGCAGACAGACCTCGCTGAGAAACTACAGAACAGTAAGAGACAAGTCATGAACTCATTCCTGTCAATCACCTTCATTTACTCTCATTTCACATCTGTCAGAGATTCAGATCCATTTCTCTTCTTTTACACATCAGAACTCGCACATTCATGTGTGAAAAAACACAAATCCAGACTAAAGGAGAAATTCCAGAGACTGAACGAAGGAATATCAAGTCAAGGACGCTCAACACTTGTGAATGACATCTACACAGAGCTCTACATCACAGAGGGAGGAGGTGAAGAGATCAATAATGAACATGAGGTGAGACAGATTGAGACAACATCCAGAAGATCAGAGACACACGAGACACCGATCAAATGTAACGACATCTTTAAAGCCTTACCTGGACAAGACAAACACATCAGAACTGTGCTGACTAAAGGAGTCGCTGGAATTGGAAAAACAGTCTCTGTGCAGAAGTTCATTCTGGACTGGACTGAAGGAAAAGCAAATCAGGATCTTCACTTCATATTTCCACTTCCTTTCAGAGAGCTGAATCTGATGAAGAACACAAATATCAGTCTGATGGATCTTCTTCATCACTTCTTCACAGATACAACACGACTGACATCAAGAGACTTTGACGTCTACAAAGTTGTGTTTATCTTTGACGGTCTGGATGAGTGTCGTCTTCCTCTGGATTTCTCCAACAATCCGAGTTTGTTTGATGTGACAGAAACAGCTTCAGTGGATGTGCTGCTGACAAACCTCATGAAGGGGAATCTGCTTCCTTCTGCTCTGATCTGGATCACCTCTCGACCAGCAGCAGCCAATCAGATTCCTCCTGAGTTTGTCCACCAGCTCACAGATGTACGAGGCTTCAATGACCCTCAGAAGGACGAGTATTTCAGCAAGAGAATCAAAGATCCCAGTTTGGCCTCTAGAATCATCAGTCACATGAAATCATCCAGGAGTCTGTACATCATGTGTCACATCCCAGTCTTCTGCTGGATTTCAGCCGCTGTTCTAGAGAGAATGTTGAGTCAAGAAGAGAGTCAAGCACACATCCCCAAGACTCTCACTCAAATGTTCACACACTTCCTGATGTTTCACATCAAAGTGAAGAGTCAGAAGTATGATGGGAAATGTGAGGTGGATGTTCAGCAGTCTAGAAAGAGTCTTGTGTCACTGGGACGTTTGGCTTTTCATCAGCTGGAGAAAGGGAATCTGATCTTCTATGAGGACGATCTGAGAGAGTGTGACATTGATGTCAGAGAAGCGTCGCTGTACTCAGGAGTTTGTACTCAGATCTTCAGACAGGAGTTTGGACTGAACCTGGGGAAGGTCTACAGCTTTGTGCATCTGAGCGTTCAGGAGTTTCTCGCTGCTTTATTTGTGTTTCTCACATTCTCTCCACAAACATCATCAGGATCATCAACTATGAGTGATTTACTGAAGAGTGAAGTGAACAAGGCTTTACAGAGTGAGAACGGACACCTGGACCTTTACCTGCGATTCCTACTGGGTCTCTCACTGGAGTCCAATCAGAAGATCTTACGAGATCTTCTCACACAGACAGGAAGAAGCTCTGACAGCACACAGCAAACAGTTACAGAGTACATTAAGATGAAGATCAGAGAGAATCCCTCTCCAGAGAAATCCATCAATCTGTTCCACTGTCTGAATGAACTCAATGATCATTCTCTAGTCAATGACATCCAGACGTACCTGAAGAGAGGATACGAGTGTCTCTCTGGTGTCAGTCTGTCTTCTGCTCAGTGGTCAGCTCTGGTGTTTGTGTTACTGAACTCAGATCAGAATCTGAATGAGTTTGAACTGAGGAAATATAATCCATCAGAGGAATGTCTTCTGAAGCTGCTGCCGGTGATCAAAGAATCCAGAAGAGCTAAGTGAGTCATTAATCCTGAAACTAAATCATACAGATGAGTGAACACAAGTGTGTGTGTTAGATGATACACAGTGTGTGTTGTTATGTTGTTGTAAGTGTGTGTGTTAGATGATACACAGTGTGTGTTGTTATGTTGCTGTAAGTTTGTGTGTTAGATGATACACAGTTTGTGTTGTTATGTTGATGTAAGTTTGTGTGTTAGATGTTAAACAGTGTGTGTTGTTATGTTGCTGTAAGTTTGTGTGTTAGATGTTAAACAGTGTGTGTTATGTTGCTGTAAGTTTGTGTGTTAGATGATACACAGTGTGTGTTGTTATGTTGCTGTAAGTTTGTGTGTTAGATGATACACAGTGTGTGTTGTTATGTTGCTGTAAGTTTGTGTGTTAGATGATACACAGTGTGTGTTGTTATGTTGCTGTAAGTTTGTGTGTTAGATGATACACAGTGTGTGTTGTTATGTTGCTGTAAGTTTGTGTGTTAGATGATACACAGTGTGTGTTGTTATGTTGCTGTAAGTTTGTGTGTTAGATGATAAACAGTGTGTGTTGTTATGTTGCTGTAAGTTTGTGTGTTAGATGATACACAGTGTGTGTTGTTATGTTGCTGTAAGTTTGTGTGTTAGATGTTAAACAGTGTGTGTTGTTATGTTGCTGTAAGTTTGTGTGTTAGATGATACACAGTGTGTGTTGTTATGTTGATGTAAGTTTGTGTGTTAGATGATACACAGTGTGTGTTGTTATGTTGCTGTAAGTTTGTGTGTTAGATGATAATCAGTGTGTGTTGTTATGTTGATGTAAGTTTGTGTGTTAGATGATACACAGTTTGTGTTGTTATGTTGATGTAAGTGTGTGTGTTAGATGATACACAGTGTGTGTTGTTATGTTGATGTAAGTTTGTGTGTTAGATGATACACAGTGTGTGTTGTTATGTTGCTGTAAGTTTGTGTGTTAGATGTTAAACAGTGTGTGTTGTTATGTTGATGTAAGTTTGTGTGTTAGATGATAAACAGTGTGTGTTGTTATGTTGATGTAAGTTTGTGTGTTAGATGTTAAACAGTGTGTGTTGTTATGTTGATGTAAGTTTGTGTGTTAGATGATACACAGTGTGTGTTGTTATGTTGATGTAAGTTTGTGTGTTAGATGATACACAGTGTGTGTTGTTATGTTGATGTAAGTTTGTGTGTTAGATGATACACAGTGTGTGTTGTTATGTTACTGTAAGTTTGTGTGTTAGATGATACACAGTGTGTGTTGTTATGTTGATGTAAGTTTGTGTGTTAGATGATAAACAGTGTGTGTTGTTATGTTGATGTAAGTTTGTGTGTTAGATGATACACAGTGTGTGTTGTTATGTTGATGTAAGTTTGTGTGTTAGATGATACACAGTTTGTGTTGTTATGTTGATGTAAGTGTGTGTGTTAGATGATACACAGTGTGTGTTGTTATGTTGCTGTAAGTTTGTGTGTTAGATGATACACAGTGTGTGTTGTTATGTTGCTGTAAGTTTGTGTGTTAGATGTTAAACAGTGTGTGTTGTTATGTTGATGTAAGTTTGTGTGTTAGATGATACACAGTGTGTGTTGTTATGTTGATGTAAGTTTGTGTGTTAGATGATACACAGTGTGTGTTGTTATGTTGCTGTAAGTTTGTGTGTTAGATGTTAAACAGTGTGTGTTGTTATGTTGATGTAAGTTTGTGTGTTAGATGATACACAGTGTGTGTTGTTATGTTGCTGTAAGTTTGTGTGTTAGATGATACACAGTGTGTGTTGTTATGTTGCTGTAAGTTTGTGTGTTAGATGATACACAGTGTGTGTTGTTATGTTGATGTAAGTGTGTGTGTTAGATGATAAACAGTGTGTGTTTTTATGTTGCTGTAAGTTTGTGTGTTAGATGATAAACAGTGTGTGTTGTTATGTTGATGTAAGTTTGTGTGTTAGATGATACACAGTGTGTGTTGTTATGTTGCTGTAAGTTTGTGTGTTAGATGATAAACAGTGTGTGTTGTTATGTTGCTGTAAGTTTGTGTGTTAGATGATAAACAGTGTGTGTTGTTATGTTGCTGTAAGTGTGTGTGTTAGATGATACACAGTGTGTGTTGTTATGTTGCTGTAAGTTTGTGTGTTAGATGATACACAGTGTGTGTTGTTATGTTGCTGTAAGTTTGTGTGTTAGATGATACACAGTGTGTGTTGTTATGTTGATGTAAGTTTGTGTGTTAGATGATACACAGTGTGTGTTGTTATGTTGCTGTTAGTGTGTGTGTTAGATGATACACAGTGTGTGTTGTTATGTTGATGTAAGTTTGTGTGTTAGATGATAAACAGTGTGTGTTGTTATGTTGCTGTAAGTTTGTGTGTTAGATGATACACAGTGTGTGTTGTTATGTTGATGTAAGTGTGTGTGTTAGATGATACACAGTGTGTGTTGTTATGTTGATGTAAGTGTGTGTGTTAGATGATACACAGTGTGTGTTGTTATGTTGATGTAAGTTTGTGTGTTAGATGATACACAGTGTGTGTTGTTATGTTGATGTAAGTGTGTGTGTTAGATGATACACAGTGTGTGTTGTTATGTTGCTGTAAGTTTGTGTGTTAGATGATACACAGTGTGTGTTGTTATGTTGATGTAAGTGTGTGTGTTAGATGATAAACAGTGTGTGTTGTTATGTTGCTGTAAGTTTGTGTGTTAGATGATAAACAGTGTGTGTTGTTATGTTGCTGTAAGTTTGTGTGTTAGATGATACACAGTGTGTGTTGTTATGTTGCTGTAAGTTTGTGTGTTAGATGATACACAGTGTGTGTTGTTATGTTGATGTAAGTTTGTGTGTTAGATGATACACAGTGTGTGTTGTTATGTTGCTGTTAGTGTGTGTGTTAGATGATACACAGTGTGTGTTGTTATGTTGCTGTTAGTGTGTGTGTTAGATGATACACAGTGTGTGTTGTTATGTTGCTGTAAGTTTGTGTGTTAGATGATAAACAGTGTGTGTTGTTATGTTGCTGTAAGTTTGTGTGTTAGATGATAAACAGTGTGTGTTGTTATGTTGCTGTAAGTTTTTGTGTTAGATGATAAACAGTGTGTGTTGTTATGTTGCTGTAAGTTTGTGTGTTAGATGATACACAGTGTGTGTTGTTATGTTGATGTAAGTTTGTGTGTTAGATGATAAACAGTGTGTGTTTTTATGTTGCTGTAAGTTTGTGTGTTAGATGATACACAGTGTGTTGTTATGTTGATGTAAGTTTGTGTGTTAGATGATACACAGTGTGTGTTGTTATGTTGCTGTAAGTGTGTGTGTTAGATGATACACAGTGTGTGTTGTTATGTTGCTGTAAGTTTGTGTGTTAGATGATAAACAGTGTGTGTTGTTATGTTGCTGTAAGTTTGTGTGTTAGATGATACACAGTGTGTGTTGTTATGTTGCTGTAAGTTTGTGTGTTAGATGATACACAGTGTGTGTTGTTATGTTGCTGTAAGTTTGTGTGTTAGATGATACACAGTGTGTGTTGTTATGTTGTTGTAAGTTTGTGTGTTAGATGATAAACAGTGTGTGTTGTTATGTTGTTGTAAGTTTGTGTGTTAGATGATACACAGTGTGTGTTGTTATGTTGATGTAAGTTTGTGTGTTAGATGATAAACAGTGTGTGTTTTTATGTTGCTGTAAGTTTGTGTGTTAGATGATACACAGTGTGTTGTTATGTTGATGTAAGTTTGTGTGTTAGATGATACACAGTGTGTGTTGTTATGTTGCTGTAAGTGTGTGTGTTAGATGATACACAGTGTGTGTTGTTATGTTGCTGTAAGTTTGTGTGTTAGATGATACACAGTGTGTGTTGTTATGTTGATGTAAGTTTGTGTGTTAGATGATACACAGTGTGTGTTGTTATGTTGATGTAAGTTTGTGTGTTAGATGATACACAGTGTGTGTTGTTATGTTGATGTAAGTGTGTGTGTTAGATGATAAACAGTGTGTGTTGTTATGTTGATGTAAGTTTGTGTGTTAGATGATACACAGTGTGTGTTGTTATGGTGCTGTAAGTTTGTGTGTTAGATGATACACAGTGTGTGTTGTTATGTTGATGTAAGTTTGTGTGTTAGATGATAAACAGTGTGTGTTGTTATGTTGATGTAAGTTTGTGTGTTAGATGATAAACAGTGTGTGTTGTTATGTTGATGTAAGTTTGTGTGTTAGATGATAAACAGTGTGTGTTGTTATGTTGATGTAAGTTTGTGTGTTAGATGATAAACAGTGTGTGTTGTTATGTTGCTGTAAGTTTGTGTGTTAGATGATACACAGTGTGTGTTGTTATGTTGCTGTAAGTTTGTGTGTTAGATGATACACAGTGTGTGTTGTTATGTTGCTGTAAGTTTGTGTGTTAGATGATACACAGTGTGTGTTGTTATGTTGCTGTAAGTTTGTGTGTTAGATGATACACAGTGTGTGTTGTTATGTTGCTGTAAGTTTGTGTGTTAGATGATACACAGTGTGTGTTGTTATGTTGCTGTAAGTTTGTGTGTTAGATGATACACAGTGTGTGTTGTTATGTTGCTGTAAGTTTGTGTGTTAGATGATACACAGTGTGTGTTGTTATGTTGATGTAAGTTTGTGTGTTAGATGATACACAGTGTGTGTTGTTATGTTGCTGTAAGTTTGTGTGTTAGATGATAAACAGTGTGTGTTGTTATGTTGCTGTAAGTTTGTGTGTTAGATGATACACAGTGTGTGTTGTTATGTTGTTGTAAGTTTGTGTGTTAGATGATACACAGTGTGTGTTGTTATGTTGCTGTAAGTTTGTGTGTTAGATGATACACAGTGTGTGTTGTTATGTTGTTGTAAGTTTGTGTGTTAGATGATACACAGTGTGTGTTGTTATGTTGATGTAAGTTTGTGTGTTAGATGATAAACAGTGTGTGTTGTTATGTTGATGTAAGTTTGTGTGTTAGATGATAAACAGTGTGTGTTGTTATGTTGCTGTAAGTTTGTGTGTTAGATGATACACAGTGTGTGTTGTTATGTTGCTGTAAGTTTGTGTGTTAGATGATACACAGTGTGTGTTGTTATGTTGCTGTAAGTTTGTGTGTTAGATGATACACAGTGTGTGTTGTTATGTTGCTGTAAGTTTGTGTGTTAGATGATACACAGTGTGTGTTGTTATGTTGCTGTAAGTTTGTGTGTTAGATGATACACAGTGTGTGTTGTTATGTTGCTGTAAGTTTGTGTGTTAGATGATACACAGTGTGTGTTGTTATGTTGCTGTAAGTGTGTGTGTTAGATGATAAACAGTGTGTGTTGTTATGTTGCTGTAAGTTTGTGTGTTAGATGATACACAGTGTGTGTTGTTATGTTGCTGTAAGTTTGTGTGTTAGATGATACACAGTGTGTGTTGTTATGTTGCTGTAAGTTTGTGTGTTAGATGTTAAACAGTGTGTGTTGTTATGTTGCTGTAAGTTTGTGTGTTAGATGATACACAGTGTGTGTTGTTATGTTGCTGTAAGTTTGTGTGTTAGATGATAAACAGTGTGTGTTGTTATGTTGCTGTAAGTTTGTGTGTTAGATGATAAACAGTGTGTGTTGTTATGTTGATGTAAGTTTGTGTGTTAGATGATACACAGTGTGTGTTGTTATGTTGCTGTAAGTTTGTGTGTTAGATGATACACAGTGTGTGTTGTTATGTTGCTGTAAGTTTGTGTGTTAGATGATACACAGTGTGTGTTGTTATGTTGCTGTAAGTTTGTGTGTTAGATGATACACAGTGTGTGTTGTTATGTTGATGTAAGTTTGTGTGTTAGATGATACACAGTGTGTGTTGTTATGTTGCTGTAAGTTTGTGTGTTAGATGATACACAGTGTGTGTTGTTATGTTGCTGTAAGTTTGTGTGTTAGATGATACACAGTGTGTGTTGTTATGTTGCTGTAAGTTTGTGTGTTAGATGATACACAGTGTGTGTTGTTATGTTGATGTAAGTTTGTGTGTTAGATGATAAACAGTGTGTGTTGTTATGTTGTTGTAAGTTTGTGTGTTAGATGATAAACAGTGTGTGTTGTTATGTTGCTGTAAGTTTGTGTGTTAGATGATACACAGTGTGTGTTGTTATGTTGCTGTAAGTTTGTGTGTTAGATGATACACAGTGTGTGTTGTTATGTTGCTGTAAGTTTGTGTGTTAGATGATAAACAGTGTGTGTTGTTATGTTGCTGTAAGTTTGTGTGTTAGATGATACACAGTGTGTGTTGTTATGTTGCTGTAAGTTTGTGTGTTAGATGATACACAGTGTGTGTTTTTATGTTGCTGTAAGTTTGTGTGTTAGATGATACACAGTGTGTGTTGTTATGTTGCTGTAAGTTTGTGTGTTAGATGATAAACAGTGTGTGTTGTTATGTTGTTGTAAGTTTGTGTGTTAGATGATACACAGTGTATGTTGTTATGTTACTTGTGTGTTAGATGATACACAGTGTGTGTTGTTATGTTACTTGTGTGTTAGATGATACACAGTGTGTGTTGTTATGTTGCTGTAAGTTTGTGTGTTAGATGATACACAGTGTGTGTTGTTATGTTGTTGTAAGTTTGTGTGTTAGATGATACACAGTGTGTGTTGTTATGTTGCTGTAAGTTTGTGTGTTAGATGATACACAGTGTGTGTTGTTATGTTGATGTAAGTTTGTGTGTTAGATGATACACAGTGTGTGTTGTTATGTTGCTGTAAGTTTGTGTGTTAGATGATACACAGTGTGTGTTGTTATGTTGATGTAAGTTTGTGTGTTAGATGATAAACAGTGTGTGTTGTTATGTTGATGTAAGTTTGTGTGTTAGATGATACACAGTGTGTGTTGTTATGTTGCTGTAAGTTTGTGTGTTAGATGATACACAGTGTGTGTTGTTATGTTGTTGTAAGTTTGTGTGTTAGATGATACACAGTGTGTGTTGTTATGTTGCTGTAAGTTTGTGTGTTAGATGATACACAGTGTGTGTTGTTATGTTGATGTAAGTTTGTGTGTTAGATGATAAACAGTGTGTGTTGTTATGTTGATGTAAGTTTGTGTGTTAGATGATAAACAGTGTGTGTTGTTATGTTGATGTAAGTTTGTGTGTTAGATGATACACAGTGTGTGTTGTTATGTTGATGTAAGTTTGTGTGTTAGATGATACACAGTGTGTGTTGTTATGTTGATGTAAGTTTGTGTGTTAGATGATACACAGTGTGTGTTGTTATGTTGATGTAAGTGTGTGTGTTAGATGATACACAGTGTGTGTTGTTATGTTGCTGTAAGTTTGTGTGTTAGATGATAAACAGTGTGTGTTGTTATGTTGCTGTAAGTTTGTGTGTTAGATGATAAACAGTGTGTGTTGTTATGTTGCTGTAAGTTTGTGTGTTAGATGATAAACAGTGTGTGTTGTTATGTTGCTGTAAGTTTGTGTGTTAGATGATAAACAGTGTGTGTTGTTATGTTGCTGTAAGTTTGTGTGTTAGATGATAAACAGTGTGTGTTGTTATGATGTTGTAAGTTTGTGTGTTAGATGATAAACAGTGTGTGTTGTTATGTTGATGTAAGTTTGTGTGTTAGATGATACACAGTGTGTGTTGTTATGTTGATGTAAGTTTGTGTGTTAGATGATAAACAGTGTGTGTTGTTATGTTGATGTAAGTTTGTGTGTTAGATGTTAAACAGTGTGTGTTGTTATGTTGATGTAAGTGTGTGTGTTAGATGATAAACAGTGTGTGTTGTTATGTTGCTGTAAGTTTGTGTGTTAGATGTTAAACAGTGTGTGTTGTTATGTTGATGTAAGTGTGTGTTAGATGATACACAGTGTGTGTTGTAATGTTGCTGTAAGTTTGTGTGTTAGATGATACACAGTGTGTGTTGTTATGTTGCTGTAAGTGTGTGTGTTAGATGATAAACAGTGTGTGTTGTTATGTTGCTGTAAGTGTGTGTGTTAGATGATACACAGTGTGTGTTGTTATGTTGCTGTAAGTGTGTGTGTTAGATGATACACAGTGTGTGTTGTTATGTTGCTGTAAGTGTGTGTGTTAGATGATACACAGTGTGTGTTGTTATGTTGATGTAAGTTTGTGTGTTAGATGATACACAGTGTGTGTTGTTATGTTGCTGTAAGTTTGTGTGTTAGATGATACACAGTGTGTGTTGTTATGTTGCTGTAAGTTTGTGTGTTAGATGATACACAGTGTGTGTTGTTATGTTGCTGTAAGTTTGTGTGTTAGATGATACACAGTGTGTGTTGTTATGTTGATGTAAGTTTGTGTGTTAGATGATACACAGTGTGTGTTGTTATGTTGCTGTAAGTTTGTGTGTTAGATGATACACAGTGTGTGTTGTTATGTTGCTGTAAGTTTGTGTGTTAGATGATAAACAGTGTGTGTTGTTATGTTGATGTAAGTTTGTGTGTTAGATGATACACAGTGTGTGTTGTTATGTTGCTGTAAGTTTGTGTGTTAGATGATACACAGTGTGTGTTGTTATGTTGCTGTAAGTTTGTGTGTTAGATGATACACAGTGTGTGTTGTTATGATGTGACATCTGTTTACAGGTTTAAGACAGAAGCTGCTGTGTGATCCAGAGCAGAAGTATAAATATTAGATGAAACAAACACTTCTTTATGGATGTTTACAGTAATAGTTCAGGATGAGTTTAAAGTGAAAGTGTTTTAGAAAGAAATGATTTAAGATGATAATAAAAGCAGAGAGTTTCAGTCTGATCTTCTGTTGAGAGTTCCAGAAGAGAACTGTGACTGTATGAGTGTTAAAGTCAAACTTCTGCTCATCTGAATCATCTCATCTCATGTTTTTCATCTTCATTCACACCAGCTGATCCTCATTCTTCATTTCTTTACACTTGTGTTCTTTCTCTCTGACTGTGAGTGACACTAAAAGTTGTAGTGTAACACACTGTTCTCTTGTTCTTTCTCTCTCAGTCTGTGGAGCTGTGATCTGACAGAGAAAAGTTGTTCAGCACTGGTCTCAGTTCTCACATCAAACTCCTCAAGTCTGACAGAACTGAACCTGAGTGACAATAATCTTCAGGATTCAGGAGTGAAGCTGATCTCTGATGGACTGAAGAATCCAAACTGTAAACTCAAGACATTACAGTAAGTGATACTATCATATTTTTTTGCACATTTGAATGAAGAGACTCCAAGTGATATCTGAATATTTACAGTAGATGAAAAACTGGAATATTCTGGGATAGGATTGTGGATAAATGAATAGAACTGAACATTCTTTAATCAGAATAATAATTCAATCTAGGATCTAGTGTATGTTCTTGTGTAATAACAGAAATGTGACAGAAGAAACAGCGTCACAGCATCATGATAGCAGAAGAATCTTAAATATAATTCTGTTAGTTTTAGACTGTTTTCTACCTCTTGAAACAGAGACCAAAGAACACAACACACTTCCATCGGTTCAGACGCGAATGTCGAGTGTTGACACGCCACACGCGTGTAGTTTCACGCTTGTACATTTAAGTTCATTTGCGTCCAACGTGTCATTCACTTAGAGAGGGAGGGGCTTCTGTCAGGGGGAGGGGCTTCTGTCAGGGGGAGGGGCTTCTGTCAGGGGGAGGGGCTTCTTTCAGGGGGAGGGGCTTCTGTCAGGGGGAGGGGCTTCTGTCAGGGGGAGGGGCTTATGTCAGGGGGAGGGGCTTCTGTCAGGGGGAGGGGCTTCTGTCAGGGGGAGGGGCTTCTGTCAGGGGGAGGGGCTTCTGTCAGGGGGAGGGGCTTATGTCAGGGGGTAGGGGCTTCTGTCAGGGGGAGGGGCTTCTGTCAGGTGAGGGGCTTCTGTCAGGGGGAGGGGCTTCTGTCAGGTGAGGGGCTTCTGTCAGGGGAGGGGCTTCTGTCAGGTGAGGGGCTTCTGTCAGGGGGAGGGGCTTCTGTCAGGGGGAGGGGCTTCTGTCAGGTGAGGGGCTTCTGTCAGGGGAGGGGCTTCTGTCAGGGGGAGGGGCTTCTGTCGGGGGAGGGGCTTCTGTCAGGGGGAGGGGCTTCTGTCAGGGGGAGGGGCTTCTGTCAGGGGGAGGGGCTTCTGTCAGGTGAACTCATCAACTCATCAGAGTAAAAGTCATTTACTGTAAAATAAAGTGATCAAACTTCATGTGACGTCTTTATTTATACTCTCAATGTGTGTATAGAGCTCAAATTGAGTGAAGAGATTTTTTTTCTTCACTAAATTTCTTCCAGTAAATATCACTTTTATTGTTAAAGTATCATAAAAGTATAATAAAAGTATAATAAAAGTATAATAAGAGTATAATGTGGATTTATAAAGCTCTGTATTTCCACATAAAGCCCTGAATACTCTCTCCTCCATGTTTGTTTGAGATAAAGAAAGCTTCTGATTGGTTAAATTTCGCCAAAGTAAAATTTTTCAACTCACACAATTCGCGTCCAACGAGCGGCAGGAAATCTCCTCGAGTCTATTCGCGTCTCTGCATTGAGTTAACATGTAAATCTCTCGCGCCTGACGCGTCTCTGCATTGAGTTAACATGTAAATCTCTCGCGTCTGACGCTCTATTCACGTCTGCTGTGAACGCAGCATTACAGATTGTGTTTTATGTTTTCGTCTTATGTTGTGCTTCTATCAGATAGTTTGACCGACTTCTGTCATCAGATGAATTTTATTGTTCATTCTTCATTTCTTTACACTTGTTGTCACGTTGTGGTGAAGAAGAACCCAAATGCAGGCACGTGAAACAGGATCAGGGTGAACGAACACGACTTTAATGATCACGACTTTAACGAACACGACTTTAACGAACACGACTTTAATGAACACGACTTTAATGAACACGATTTTAACGAACACGACTTTAATGAACACGACTTTAATGAACACGACTTTAATGAACACGACTTTAATGAACACGACTTTAACGAACACGACTTTAATGAACACGACTTTAACGAACACGACTTTAATGAACACGACTTTAACGAACACGACTTTAACGAACACGACTTTAATGATCACGACTTTAATGAACACGACTTTAATGAACACGACTTTAATGAACACGACTTTAATGAACACGACTTTAATGAACACGACTTTAATGAACACGACTTTAATGAACACGACTTTAACGAACACGACTTTAATGAACACGACTTTAACGAACACGACTTTAATGAACACGACTTTAAAGAAACACGACTTTAATGAACACGAAACTAAAACTAGAAATAACAAGACTGGGACAGGAAACAACTAGACATGAAATTCACAATGACACGAGTAACACAATAACACGAGTAACAAGTGTATCACGGGTAAACGAGTGTAATGACACCACACAGGACAGCAAACACAAGGGCTTTATATAGGGAACATAACAAGGGATAAAGACATGAGGGCAGGTGTGGGGAATGAAACAATGATGGGAAGATAGACAGGATAACAAGGGGGCGGGGTCAAGAGATGAGACAAGAGAGCACATGGCATGTCATAACAAACAATACCATGTGTCTCACACACAGAACACAGATCTGCCATAATTCTGCCAACATCAGGATAAACATGAACAAGAGAGGCAGAATCATGACATTTGTGTTCTTTCTCTCTGACTGTGAGTGACACTAAAAGTTGTAGTTTAACACACTGTTCTCTTGTTCTTTCTCTCTCAGTCTGTGGAGGTGTAATCTGACAGAGAAAAGTTGTTCAGCACTGGTCTCAGTTCTCACATCAAACTCCTCAAGTCTGACAGAACTGAACCTGAGTGACAATAATCTTCAGGATTCAGGAGTGGAGCTGATCTCTGATGGACTGAAGAATCCAAACTGTAAACTCAAGACATTAAAGTAAGTGAAACTATCATCATATTAATAAATCAATACACTGCTTTGTTTCACTCTTAAGTCTTTGTTCAGTATTTGTAAATGTTGACAGTCTTTTCTTCAACATCATCAGAGGTGAAATGTGTTCATACATCAGATGACACGTGTGCTATTGATCTGTAGAATAACATTACACACAACACTTCTAGAAATGACATGAACAGATATCTAAATATTTACTGTAGATAAACCACTGGAATATTCTGGGATAGGATTGTGAATAAATGAATAGAACTGAACATTCTTTAATCAGAATAATAAATTAATTTAGAATCTACTGATAGTTGTACTTTATTTCTGTCATCAGATGCATTTTATTTTTAATTCTTCATTTCTTTACATTTGTGTTCTTTCTCTCTGACTGTGAGTGACACTAAAAGCTGTAGTTTAACACACTGTTCTCTTGTTCTTTCTCTCTCAGTCTGAGTTACTGTGATCTGACAGAGAAAAGTTGTTCAGCACTGGTCTCAGTTCTCACATCAAACTCCTCAAGTCTGACAGAACTGGACCTGAGTTACAATAATCTTCAGGATTCAGGAGTGAAGCTGATCTCTGATGGACTGAAGAATCCAAACTGTAAACTCAAGACATTACAGTAAGTGAAACTATCATATTTTTTTGCACATTTGAATGAAGAGACTCCAAGTGATATCTGAATATTTACAGTAGATGAAAAACTGGAATATTCTGGGATAGGATTGTGGATAAATGAATAGAACTGAACATTCTTTAATCAGAATAATAATTCAATCTAGGATCTAGTGTATGTTCTTGTGTAATAACAGAAATGTGACAGAAGAAACAGCGTCACAGCATCATGATAGCAGAAGAATCTTAAATGTAATTCTGTTAGTTCTAGACTGTTTTCTACCTCTTGAAACAGAGAACAAAGAACACAACACACTTCCATCGGTTCAGACGCGAATGTCGAGTGTTGACACGCCACACGCGTGTAGTTTCACGCTTGTACATTTAAGTTCATTTGCGTCCAACGTGTCATTCACTTAGGGAGGAGGGGCTTCTGTCAGGGGGAGGGGCTTCTGTCAGGGGGAGGGGCTTATGTCAGGGGGTAGGGGCTTCTGTCAGGGGGAGGGGCTTATGTCAAAGGGGAGGGGCTTCTGTCAGGGGGAGGGGCTTCTGTCAGGGGGAGTGGCTTCTGTCAAAGGGGAGGGGCTTCTGTCAGGGGGAGGGGCTTCTGTCAGGGAACTCATCAACTCATCAGAGTAAAAGTCATGTATTGTAAAATAAAGTGATCAAACTTCATGTGACGTCTTTATTTATACTCTCAATGTGTGTATAGAGCTCAAATTGAGATAAGAGATTTTTTTTCTTCACTAAACTTCTTCCAGTAAATATCACTTTTATTGTTAAAGTATAATAAAAGTATAATAAAAGTATAATAAAAGTATAATAAAGTATAATAAAAGTATAATAAGAGTATAATGTGGATTTATAAAGCTCTGTATTTCCACATAAAGCCCTGATGATTTTATCCTCCATGTTAGTTTGAGATAAAGAAAGCTTCTGATTGGTTAACACGGCGTGAAATTTCGCCAAAGTAAAATTTTTCAACTCACGCAATTCGCGTCCAACACGCCGCAGGAAATCTCCTCGCGCCTGTCGCGTCTCTGCATTGAGTTAACATGTAAATCTCTCGCGTCTGACGCTCTATTCACGTCTGCTGTGAACGCAGCATTACAGATTGTGTTTTATGTTTTCGTCTTATGTTGTGCTTCTATCAGATAGTTTGACCGACTTCTGTCATCAGATGAATTTTATTGTTCATTCTTCATTTCTTTACACTTGTTGTCACGTTGTGGTGAAGAAGAACCCAAATGCAGGCACGTGAAACGGGATCAGGGTGAACGAACACGACTTTAACGAACACGACTGTAATGAACACGACTGTAATGAACACGACTTTAACGAACACGACTTTAACGAACACGACTTTAATGATCACGACTTTAACGAACACGACTTTAATGAACACGACTTTAACGAACACGACTTTAATGATCACGACTTTAACGAACACGACTTTAATGAACACGACTGTAATGAACACGACTTTAATGAACACGACTTTAACGAACACGACTTTAACGAACACGACTTTAACGAACACGACTTTAACGAACACGACTTTAACGAACACGACTTTAACGAACACGACTTTAACGAACACGACTTTAACGAACACGACTTTAACGAACACGACTTTAACGAACACGACTTTAACGAACACGACTTTAACGAACACGACTTTAACGAACACGACTTTAACGAACACGACTTTAACGAACACGACTTTAACGAACACGACTTTAACGAACACGACTGTAATGAACACGACTTTAATGAACACGACTTTAATGAACACGACTTTAACGAACACGACTTTAATGATCACGACTTTAATGAACACGACTTTAATGAACACGACTTTAATGAACACGACTTTAACGAACACGACTTTAACGAACACGACTTTAACGAACACGACTGTAATGAACACGACTGTAATGAACACGACTTTAATGAACACGACTTTAATGAACACGACTTTAATGAACACGACTTTAATGAACACGACTTTAATGAACACGACTTTAACGAACACGACTTTAACGAACACGACTTTAACGAACACGACTTTAACGAACACGACTTTAACGAACACGACTTTAACGAACACGACTTTAACGAACACGACTTTAATGAACACGACTTTAATGAACACGACTTAAAGAACACGACTTTAACGAACACGACTGTAATGAACACGACTTTAATGAACACGACTTTAACGAACACGACTTTAACGAACACGACTTTAACGAACACGACTTTAACGAACACGACTTTAACGAACACGACTTTAATGAACACGACTTTAACGAACACGACTTTAACGAACACGACTTTAACGAACACGACTGTAATGAACACGACTTTAATGAACACGACTTTAATGAACACGACTTTAACGAACACGACTTTAACGAACACGACTTTAATGATCACGACTTTAACGAACACGACTTTAACGAACACGACTTTAACGAACACGACTTTAACGAACACGACTTTAATGATCACGACTTTAACGAACACGACTTTAATGAACACGACTGTAATGAACACGACTGTAATGAACACGACTGTAATGAACACGACTGTAATGAACACGACTTTAACGAACACGACTTTAACGAACACGACTTTAACGAACACGACTTTAACGAACACGACTTTAACGAACACGACTTTAACGAACACGACTTTAACGAACACGACTTTAACGAACACGACTTTAACGAACACGACTTTAACGAACACGACTTTAATGAACACGACTTTAATGAACACGACTTTAACGAACACGACTTTAACGAACACGACTTTAATGAACACGACTTTAATGAACACGACTTTAACGAACACGACTTTAACGAACACGACTTTTCGTTAATGAACACGACTTTAATGAACACGACTTTAACGAACACGACTTTAATGAACACGACTTTAATGAACACGACTTTAACGAACACGACTTTAACGAACACGACTTTAACGAACACGACTTTAACGAACACGACTTTAACGAACACGACTTTAACGAACACGACTTTAATGAACACGACTTTAATGAACACGACTTTAATGAACACGACTTTAACGAACACGACTTTAACGAACACGACTTTAACGAACACGACTTTAACGAACACGACTTTAACGAACACGGCTTTAACGAACACGGCTTTAATGAACACGGCTTTAATGAACACGGCTTTAATGAACACGGCTTTAACGAACACGGCTTTAACGAACACGGCTTTAACGAACACGACTTTAACGAACACGGCTTTAACGAACACGACTTTAACGAACACGACTGTAATGAACACGACTTTAACGAACACGACTTTAATGAACACAAAACTAAAACTAGAAACAACAAGACTGGGACAGGAAACAACTAGACATGAAATTCACAATGACACGAGTAACACAATAACACGAGTAACAAGTGTATCACGGGTAAACGAGTGCAATGCCACCACACAGGACAGAAAGCACAAGGGCTTTATATAGGGAACATAACAAGGGATAAAGACATGAGGGCAGGTGTGGGGAATGAAACAATGATGGGAAGATAGACAGGATAACAAGGGGGCGGGGTCAAGAGATGAGACAAGAGAGCACATGGCATGTCATAACAAACAATACCATGTGTCTCACACACAGAACACAGATCTGCCATAATTCTGCCAACATCAGGATAAACATGAACAAGAGAGGCAGAATCATGACACTTGTGTTCTTTCTCTCTGACTGTGAGTGACACTAAAAGTTGTAGTTTAACACACTGTTCTCTTGTTCTTTCTCTCTCAGTCTGTGGAAGTGTAATCTGACAGAGAAAAGTTGTTCAGCACTGGTCTCAGTTCTCACATCAAACTCCACAAGTCTGACAGAACTGAACCTGAGTGACAATAATCTTCAGGATTCAGGAGTGAAGCTGATCTCTGATGGACTGAAGAATCCAAACTGTAAACTCAAGACATTACAGTAAGAAAATCCTTAAAGTATTAAGATTAAATATAAGAGTTATATAAAAGTTCATGAGAATCATGTTCATATAATGTTATTCATCATGATAAATAGATAGATAATTTCTATATGTTCTCTCAGTTGGTTTATTTTATGACGGTATATGTTCTATTAATAATAATAACACACATCTCATTATAATTCATGACTTTATTTGCTGTAAGTGTCAGGAGTTTTTCTTCTCTCTTCAGTTTGTTTGGATGCAGTTTTGGAGATGAAGGTTTTGTTGCTCTGGCTTCAGCTCTGAGATCAAACACAAAGTCACATCTGACAGAACTGGATCTGAGATATAATAAAGCAGGAGATTCAGGAGTGAAACTGATCTCAGATCTACTGAAGGAGCCAAACTGTAAACTACAGAAACTACAGTGAGTTTATAATCATTCTTCATGACTTCTGTTCTAGTCTTCTTTTACTCTGATACTGATGAAATGTGTTATTTCTAGCAATACTTCTAGATTATTCTCATGTGTCACTAAATGAATAAATGTAAATGTATAATGCTGATAAATATGAACATCATTCTGACATGATATCTGTTAATAATGACTGATGAGTGGATATTAATGTCTGATCTTTCTCTTCAATGTTTTACAGTATTGAGTCTCAACTGTTAAAATAATCTACAAGAACTACAACACACAAAACCAACAACTGTATTCTGTCATAAACTACAAGATGTGTTTACTGTCTGCTACTGGACAAACAGCAGAACTCAACATGAGAAACATCTGTTAAACACACAAACATGTGTATGAATATCTGCATTAATGATGTTGTGTGTTGTGTGTTTGTGTTGTGACAGTCAGATGATGTTTGTAGATGTGATTTTAGTTCTGTCAGTTGTATCAGTGTTCTAAATGAATTCAACTATAACACAATGTCTACCCAAACCATTATCATATTCCTGCAATACCTGACAGTGAAGGTAAATGTAACAGCGCCACCTACAGAGCTGTTGTTTGTAACCACATGCTAGAAAAGTCACCTTTATTTATATAGCGCTTTAAACAAAATACATTTTTCAGCAGCTGAACAGCATTAATGAGTACCACTGTGTCCATAATGCACAATGATAGTTAAAGGCAGTTCATCATTGAATTCAGTGATGTCATCTCTTAATATTAAATAGTGTCTGTAGATTCATTTTATATTCAGTGAAGTCATCTCTGTTCAGATCAAATAGTGTCTGTAGATTCATTTTAATTCAGTGATGTCATCTCTGATCAGATTAAATAGTGTCTGTAGATTCATTTTAATTCAGTGATGTCATCTCTGATCAGATTAAATAGTGTCTGTAGATTCATTTTAATTCAGTGATGTCATCTCTGTTCAGATTAAATAGTGTCTGTAGATTCATTTTAATTCAGTGATGTCAT
The DNA here is from genome assembly GCA_033220385.1 of Triplophysa yarkandensis. NCBI lineage: Eukaryota > Metazoa > Chordata > Actinopteri > Cypriniformes > Nemacheilidae > Triplophysa > Triplophysa yarkandensis. The sequence continues at coordinate 14,327,714 of CM065658.1, read as the reverse complement.
CTCTGATCAGATTAAATAGTGTCTGTAGATTCATTTTATATTCAGTGATGTCATCTCTGATCAGATTAAATAGTGTCTGTAGATTCATTTTATACTCAGTGATGTCATCTCTGTTCAAATTAAATAGTGTCTGTAGATTCATTTTATATTCAGTGATGTCATCTCTGATCAGATTAAATAGTGTCTGTAGATTCATTTTCAATTCAGTGATGTCATCTCTGTTCAGATTAAATAGTGTCTGTAGATTCATTTTAATTCAGTGATGTCATCTCTGATCAGATTAAATAGTGTCTGTAGATTCATTTTATATTCAGTGATGTCATCTCTGATCAGATTAAATAGTGTCTGTAGATTCATTTTAATTCAGTGATGTCATCTCTGATCAGATTAAATAGTGTCTGTAGATTCATTTTATATTCAGTGATGTCATCTCTGATCAGATTAAATAGTGTCTGTAGATTCATTTTATATTCAGTGATGTCATCTCTGATCAGATTAAATAGTGTCTGTAGATTCATTTTAAATTCAGTGATGTCATCTCTGATCAGATTAAATAGTGTCTGTAGATTCATTTTCAATTCAGTGATGTCATCTCTGTTCAGATTAAATAGTGTCTGTAGATTCATTTTAATTCAGTGATGTCATCTCTGATCAGATTAAATAGTGTCTGTAGATTCATTTTATATTCAGTGATGTCATCTCTGATCAGATTAAATAGTGTCTGTAGATTCATTTTATATTCAGTGATGTCATCTCTGATCAGATTAAATAGTGTCTGTAGATTCATTTTATACTCAGTGATGTCATCTCTGTTCAAATTAAATAGTGTCTGTAGATTCATTTTATATTCAGTGATGTCATCTCTGATCAGATTAAATAGTGTCTGTAGATTCATTTTAATTCAGTGATGTCATCTCTGTTCAGATTAAATAGTGTCTGTAGATTCATTTTATATTCAGTGATGTCATCTCTGATCAGATTAAATAGTGTCTGTAGATTCATTTTATACTCAGTGATGTCATCTCTGTTCAAATTAAATAGTGTCTGTAGATTCATTTTATATTCAGTGATGTCATCTCTGATCAGATTAAATAGTGTCTGTAGATTCATTTTAATTCAGTGATGTCATCTCTGTTCAGATTAAATAGTGTCTGTAGATTCATTTTCAATTCAGTGATGTCATCTCTGTTCAGATTAAATAGTGTCTGTAGATTCATTTTATACTCAGTGATGTCATCTCTGTTCAAATTAAATAGTGTCTGTAGATTCATTTTATATTCAGTGATGTCATCTCTGATCAGATTAAATAGTGTCTGTAGATTCATTTTCAATTCAGTGATGTCATCTCTGTTCAGATTAAATAGTGTCTGTAGATTCATTTTATATTCAGTGAAGTTATCTTTGTTCAGATTAAATAGTGTCTGTAGATTCATTTTATATTCAGTGAAGTCATCTCTGGTAAGATTAAATAGTGTCTGTAGATTCATTTTAATTCAGTGATGTCATCTCTGTTCAGATTAAATAGTGTCTGTAGATTCATTTTAATTCAGTGATGTCATCTCTGATCAGATTGAATAGTGTCTGTAGATTCATTTTAATTCAGTGATGTCATCTCTGATCAGATTAAATAGTGTCTGTGTTTTCATTTTAATTCAGTGACGTCATCTCTGTTCAGATTAAATAGTGTCTGTAGATTCATTTTATATTCAGTGATGTCATCTCTGTTCAAATGAATTAGTGTCTGTAGATTCATTTTAAATTCAGTGATGTCATCTCTGTTCAGATTAAATAGTGTCTGTAGATTCAATTTTAATTCAGTGATGTCATCTCTGATCAGATTAAATAATGTCCGTAGATTTATTTTCAATTCAGTGATGTCATCTCTGATCAGTTAAAATAGTGTCTGTAGATTAATTTCAATTCAGTGATGTCATCTCTGTTCAGGTTAAATAGTGTCTGTAGATTCATTTTATATTCACTGAAGTCATCTCTGTTCGGATTAAATAGTGTCTGTAGATTCATTTTATATTCAGTGATGTCATCTCTGTTCAGATTAAATAGTGTCTGTAGATTCATTTTATATTCAGCGAAGTCATCTTTGTTCAGATTAAATAGTGTCTGTAGATTCATTTTATATTCACTGAAGTCATCTCTGTTCAGATTAAATAGTGTCTGTAGATTCATTTTATATTCAGTGAAGTCATCTCTGATCAGATTAAATAGTGTCTGTAGATTCATTTTATATTCACTGAAGTCATCTCTGTTCAGATTAAATAGTGTCTGTAGATTCATTTTATATTCAGTGATGTCAACTCTGATCAGATTGAATAGTGTCTGTAGATTCATTTTATATTCAGTGAAGTCATCTCTGTTCTGATTAAATAGTGTCTGTAGATTCATTTTCAATTCAGTGATGTCATCTCTGATCAGATTAAATAGTGTCTGTAGATTCATTTTAATTCAGTGATGTAATCTCTGATCGATTAAATAGTGTCTGTAGATTCATTTTATATTCAGTGAAGTCATCTCTGATCAGATTAAATAGTGTCTGTAGATTCATTTTATATTCACTGAAGTCATCTCTGTTCAGATTAAATAGTGTCTGTAGATTCATTTTATATTCAGTGAAGTCATCTCTGATCAGATTAAATAGTGTCTGTAGATTCATTTTATACTCACTGAAGTCATCTCTGTTCAGATTAAATAGTGTCTGTAGATTCATTTTATATTCACTGAAGTCATCTCTGTTCAGATTAAATAGTGTCTGTAGATTCATTTTATATTCAGTGAAGTCATCTCTGATCAGATTAAATAGTGTCTGTAGATTCATTTTATATTCACTGAAGTCATCTCTGTTCAGATTAAATAGTGTCTGTAGATTGATTTTATATTCAGTGAAGTCATCTCTGATCGATTAAATAGTGTCTGTAGATTCATTTTATATTCAGTGAAGTCATCTCTGGTAAGATTAAATAGTGTCTGTAGATTCATTTTAATTCAGTGATGTCATCTCTGTTCAGATTAAATAATGTCTGTAGATTCATTTTAATTCAGTGATGTCATCTCTGTTCAGATTAAATAGTGTCTGTAGATTTATTTTATATTAGTGGTGTCATCTCTGATCAGATTGAATAGTTTCTGTAGATTCATTTTAATTCAGTGATGTCATCTCTGATCAGATTAAATAGTGTCTGTAGATTCATTTTAAATTCAGTGATGTCATCTCTGTTCAAATGAATTAGTGTCTGTAGATTCATTTTAAATTCAGTGATGTCATCTCTGTTCAGATTAAATAGTGTCTGTAGATTCAATTTTAATTCAGTGATGTCATCTCTGATCAGATTAAATAGTGTCTGTAGATTCAATTTTAATTCAGTGATGTCATCTCTGTTCAGATTAAATAATGTCCGTAGATTTATTTTCAATTCAGTGATGTCATCTCTGTTCAGATTAAATAATGTCCGTAGATTCATTTTAAATTCAGTGATGTCATCTCTGTTCAGATTAAATAGTGTCTGTAGATTCAATTTTAATTCAGTGATGTCATCTCTGTTCAGATTAAATAATGTCCGTAGATTTATTTTCAATTCAGTGATGTCATCTCTGATCAGTTAAAATAGTGTCTGTAGATTAATTTCAATTCAGTGATGTCATCTCTGTTCAGATTAAATAGTGTCTGTAGATTCAATTTTAATTCAGTGATGTCATCTCTGTTCAGATTAAATAATGTCCGTAGATTTATTTTCAATTCAGTGATGTCATCTCTGATCAGTTAAAATAGTGTCTGTAGATTAATTTCAATTCAGTGATGTCATCTCTGTTCAGATTAAATAGTGTCTGTAGATTAATTTTCAATTCAGTGAAGTCATCTCTGATCAGATTAAATAGTGTCTGTAGATTCATTTTATATTCAGTGAAGTCATCTCTGATCAGATTAAATAGTGTCTGTAGATTAATTTTATATTCAGTGATGTCATCTCTGATCAGATTAAATAGTGTCTGTAGATTCATTTTATATTCAGTGAAGTCATCTCTGTTCAGATTAAATAGTGTCTGTAGATTCATTTTATATTCAGTGAAGTCATCTCTGATCGATTAAATAGTGTCTGTAGATTCATTTTAATTCAGTGATGTCATCTCTGTTCAGATTAAATAGTGTCTGTAGATTCATTTTATATTCAGTGATGTCATCTCTGATCAGATTAAATAGTGTCTGTAGATTCATTTTATATTCACTGAAGTCATCTCTGTTCAGATTAAATAGTGTCTGTAGATTAATTTTATATTCAGTGATGTCATCTCTGATCAGATTAAATAGTGTCTGTAGATTCATTTTAATTCAGTGATGTCATCTCTGATCAGATTAAATAGTGTCTGTAGATTTATTTTAATTCAGTGAAGTCATCTCTGATCGATTAAATAGTGTCTGTAGATTCATTTTAATTCAGTGATGTCATCTCTGTTCAGATTAAATAGTGTCTGTAGATTCATTTTATATTCAGTGATGTCATCTCTGATCAGATTAAATAGTGTCTGTAGATTCATTTTATATTCACTGAAGTCATCTCTGTTCAGATTAAATAGTGTCTGTAGATTAATTTTATATTCAGTGATGTCATCTCTGATCAGATTAAATAGTGTCTGTAGATTCATTTTAATTCAGTGATGTCATCTCTGATCAGATTAAATAGTGTCTGTAGATTCATTTTAATTCAGTGATGTCATCTCTGTTCAGATTAAATAGTGTCTGTAGATTCATTTTAATTCAGTGATGTCATCTCTGATCAGATTAAATAGTGTCTGTAGATTCATTTTATATTCAGTGATGTCATCTCTGATCAGATTAAATAGTGTCTGTAGATTCATTTTAATTCAGTGATGTCATCTCTGTTCAGATTAAATAATGTCCGTAGATTTATTTTCAATTCAGTGATGTCATCTCTGATCAGATTAAATAGTGTCTGTAGATTCATTTTAATTCAGTGAAGTCATCTCTGATCGATTAAATAGTGTCTGTAGATTCATTTTAAATTCAGTGATGTCATCTCTGATCAGATTAAATAGTGTCTGTAGATTTATTTTAATTCAGTGAAGTCATCTCTGATCGATTAAATAGTGTCTGTAGATTCATTTTAATTCAGTGATGTCATCTCTGTTCAGATTAAATAGTGTCTGTAGATTCATTTTATATTCAGTGATGTCATCTCTGATCAGATTAAATAGTGTCTGTAGATTCATTTTATATTCACTGAAGTCATCTCTGTTCAGATTAAATAGTGTCTGTAGATTAATTTTATATTCAGTGATGTCATCTCTGATCAGATTAAATAGTGTCTGTAGATTCATTTTAATTCAGTGATGTCATCTCTGATCAGATTAAATAGTGTCTGTAGATTCATTTTAATTCAGTGATGTCATCTCTGTTCAGATTAAATAGTGTCTGTAGATTCATTTTAATTCAGTGATGTCATCTCTGATCAGATTAAATAGTGTCTGTAGATTCATTTTATATTCAGTGATGTCATCTCTGATCAGATTAAATAGTGTCTGTAGATTCATTTTAATTCAGTGATGTCATCTCTGTTCAGATTAAATAATGTCCGTAGATTTATTTTCAATTCAGTGATGTCATCTCTGATCAGATTAAATAGTGTCTGTAGATTCATTTTATATTCAGTGATGTAATCTCTGATCAGATTAAATAGTGTCTGTAGATTCATTTTATATTCACTGAAGTCATCTCTGTAATTATGGGTAATGTAGTCTCCTCTACAGACTGAATCCTGTCAGCTGCAGGGGTTTATGGGTAATGTAGTCTCCTCTACAGACTGAATCCTGTCGGCCGCAGGGGTTTATGGGTAATGTAGTCTCCTCTACAGACTGAATCCTGTCAGCCGCAGGGGTTTATGGGTAATGTAGTCTCCTCTACAGACTGAATCCTGTCAGCCGCAGGGGTTTATGGGTAATGTAGTCTCCTCTACAGACTGAATCCTGTCGGCCGCAGGGGTTTATGGGTAATGTAGTCTCCTCTACAGACTGAATCCTGTCAGCCGCAGGGGTTTATGGGTAATGTAGTCTCCTCTACAGACTGAATCCTATTGGCTGCAGGGGTTTATGGGTAATGTAGTCTCCTCTACAGACTGAATCCTTTCAGCCGCAGGGGTTTATGGGTAATGTAGTCTCCTCTACAGACTGAATCCTGTCAGCTGCAGGGGTTTATGGGTAATGTAGTCTCCTCTACAGACTGAATCCTGTCAGCCGCAGGGGTTTATGGGTAATGTAGTCTCCTCTACAGACTGAATCCTGTCTGCCGCAGGGGTTTATGGGTAATGTAGTCTCCTCTACAGACTGAATCCTGTCAGCCGCAGGGGTTTATGGGTAATGTAGTCTCCTCTACAGACTGAATCCTGTCAGCCGCAGGGGTTTATGGGTAATGTAGTCTCCTCTACAGACTGAATCCTGTCAGTTGCAGGGGTTTATGGGTAATGTAGTCTCCTCTACAGACTGAATCCTGTCAGCCGCAGGGGTTTATGGGTAATGTAGTCTCCTCTACAGACTGAATCCTATTGGCTGCAGGGGTTTATGGGTAATGTAGTCTCCTCTACAGACTGAATCCTGTCAGCTGCAGGGGTTTATGGGTAATGTAGTCTCCTCTACAGACTGAATCCTGTCGGCCGCAGGGGTTTATGGGTAATGTAGTCTCCTCTACAGACTGAATCCTATTGGCTGCAGGGGTTTATGGGTAATGTAGTCTCCTCTACAGACTGAATCCTGTCAGCTGCAGGGGTTTATGGGTAATGTAGTCTCCTCTACAGACTGAATCCTGTCGGCCGCAGGGGTTTATGGGTAATGTAGTCTCCTCTACAGACTGAATCCTGTCAGTTGCAGGGGTTTATGGGTAATGTAGTCTCCTCTACAGACTGAATCCTGTCGGCCGCAGGGGTTTATGGGTAATGTAGTCTCCTCTACAGACTGAATCCTGTCAGTTGCAGGGGTTTATGGGTAATGTAGTCTCCTCTACAGACTGTATCCTGTCAGTTGCAGGGGTTTATGGGTAATGTAGTCTCCTCTACAGACTGTATCCTGTCAGTTGCAGGGGTTTATGGGTAATGTAGTCTCCTCTACAGACTGAATCCTGTCAGCTGCAGGGGTTTATGGGTAATGTAGTCTCCTCTACAGACTGAATCCTGTCAGTTGCAGGGGTTTATGGGTAATGTAGTCTCCTCTACAGACTGAATCCTGTCGGCCGCAGGGGTTTATGGGTAATGTAGTCTCCTCTACAGACTGAATCCTGTCAGCCGCAGGGGTTTATGGGTAATGTAGTCTCCTCTACAGACTGAATCCTGTCAGCCGCAGGGGTTTATGGGTAATGTAGTTTTACTCCGTCTTCTTCCGCTTGAGTTATGATGACGTACATCGAGCACGAGACAGAGTTTCCTTTCTCTGAACATTTGTGTTTGCTCATCAGATTGTGACTCTGTGTCGGTGAGTTTCTGCTTAAACCTATAATCTTCTGTCGAAATCATTTGTGATTATATGATTTGTGATTATATGATTTGTGATTATATGATTTGTGATTATATGATTTGTGATTATATGATATGTTATAGATTGTGTATGTTTAGTTATGTGATGACGTCATAACGGAAGTTCAGAGATAGATAAAAGCATGAACGCGTTCAGTAATAAAAGAACAACATGTGTTTATGTCTGTAGTTTATTAAATGCTTTAGATGTAAACATGTCATGCTGACGTCACAAGTGTCCAGACATGCTGACGTCACAGGTGTCCAGACATGCTGACGTCACAGGTGTCCAGACATGCTGACGTCACAGGTGTCCAGACATGCTGACGTCACAAGTGTCCAGACATGCTGACGTCACAAGTGTCCAGACATGCTGACGTCACAAGTGTGTCATGATGTCATTGTTTCAGAACATGATGTTTCTTTATTCTGTGTATGAACTCACCGGAGTTCTTCACGTGACAGCAGATTGTGGAGATAGTGTGAGAAATGTGTCATGCTGTGTTTGTATGTGAAGGCTCCTGACACACACACACACACACACATGTGAGCAGCAGACATCATTGAAGAAGAAGATCTGATGAACACATGAGGATGGATGAGGACAGTAAAGCCCTGCTGGACACAGAATCACTGGACTCCAGACAGAGAAGGTACACAACCTCATGACCAGTTAACACACACACACACACACACACACACACACACACAGAGACACACACACACACATACACACACACACACACACACACACACACACACACACACACACACACACACACACAGAGACACACACACACACACACACACACACACACACACACACACACACACACACACACACACACACACACACACACAGACACACACACACACACATTCAATCTTCACACGCTTGTGTCAGATCTTCTCTCATAACACATCGCTCGTGACTACACATCCACACTAATGACCTTCTGTCAGTCCTCACTACACAAGAGAAGAGACTTCAAGAAATGTGCAGATTTGACTTTACGGTCGATTACAGAATGAAGTTACCTCTGACAGATGTCGCAGACACCCACTGTTCTCTTTCTGTTCATTTCTTTGTGTTTGTTGTGTCACATGCATCAGGAGATCAGCAGTAAATGATCAGATCGAGAAAGATTGTTTTATTTTGATGTGTTAAACTTAAAAGATAATATCTGCATTACTTACGCATTCAACTGAATATAGGGTCAGTAAGCAAGTATAGTGTGTGTGTGTGTGTGTGTGTGTGTGTGTGTGTCTGTGTGTGTGTGTGTGTGTGTGTGTGTGTGTCTGTGTCTGTGTGTGTGTGTGTGTCTGTGTGTGTCTGTGTCTGTGTCTGTGTGTGTGTGTGTGTCTGTGTGTGTGTGTGTGTGTGTGTGTGTGTCTGTCTGTGTCTGTGTGTGTGTGTGTGTGTGTGTGTGTGTGTGTGTGTGTGTGTGTGTGTGTGTGTGTGTGTGTGTGTGTGTGTGTGTGTGTCTGTCTGTCTGTCTGTCTGTCTGTCTGTGTGTCTGTGTGTCTGTGTGTCTGTGTCTGTGTCTGTGTCTGTGTCTGTCTGTCTGTCTGCCTGCCTGCCTGCCTGCCTGCCTGCCTGCCTGCCTGTCTGTCTGTCTGTCTGTCTGTCTGTCTGTGTGTCTGTGTGTGTGTGCGTGTCTGTGTGTCTGTCTGTCTGTCTGTCTGTCTGTCTGCGTGCCTGCCTGCCTGCCTGCCTGCCTGCCTGCCTGTCTGTCTGTCTGTCTGTCTGTCTGTCTGTCTGTCTGTGTGTGTGTGCGTGTCTGTGTCTGTGTGTGTGTGTCTGTGCGTGTGTGTCTGTGCGTGCGTGTCTGTGTGTCTGTGTGTATTTGTATGATAAAGCGAGTTGGCGTCTTAAACAGAAATCAGATGTCTCGGACTACCGACAACACTTTACTGATCGTTATGCGACCAATCAGAGTACACTGACGTGTGATGTGGCATGGCTTTAAGAGTCAAGAACTAAAACCAGGTGTTTTACAGACAGGAGGAGATAGATGCGTTCTCTGAAGATTTAATACATTCATGAACTGTTGAAAACTCAATGAATAATTATTCATATGTTTATGACAAAAATCAGGCACCAGGATTAAAATAAATGTGTCTCAGTTGATGATTTTAACGGTTTGTGTCCTTCAGGCCGTTTCATGTTGAGCCCAGGTATATTGTGGAAGATGACGTTCAGGAAAGAGTCTCCGCTGAAGCGTCCGTTCTGAACAGTCGAGTTCAATACTACGGCCGTCTGACGGCTTCTTCAGACAGACTGCTGGTGTGTAACAATACATTACGTGACGTATATGTACCTCGAACGCTGTGGATAGTTGTTTTTAGTTCTCTCAGTAGAGACACGATGACGTAATAGATTTGTTATCTTCCTCAGACACCTCCAGATCATGTGATTCCTGCCGCTGAGGACATCTACATCTACAGTCCACTGGGAACAGCGTTTAAAGTGCAGGGAGGTGACGGCACTGGAAAAAACCCCAGCATTGTCACTATGTAAGAGATGTTTCACACCATGTGTTTAGCACTTCAGACAAAAGTATGCAGTATACATACAGGGAAATGATACGTACTATTGAAATCTCACATCGCGTCTATAGAGAATGATTTTCTTACACTCGTTGGCTTCCAGATGCAAACTCCGATTCAAGGACGGGAGTTGAAGTATCCAAACGCTGCATTGTACATCTAAAATCAGTGTGATTCAAACTCTTCAACCGTTTTAAACCAGATAACAATTTTGGATAACATTCCAAGACCGTTTGCTTTTGTTCCTAAGAACGTCCTTGTGTAAGTTTTGCTTTTGGTTCCTTATTTTCTGATTCCCAGAACGTTCCCTTAACGTTCTCCATGACCTTCACGGAATGTTCTGGGAACAAGAAAATAACGTTCTATTTTTGTAAAGAAAACTTTCAGACTGACCAAACACTAATGTTCTTAACTTTATATAATAATTTACGTAAATGAAAACCAGTCTTAAACCATGTGTTATATACTGTTATTATCTCTGAGAACAGAAACTAATTAAATGCATAATAAAACCACGCACATAAGACATGCCTTGACTTTATCCATCAACCATTAAAAATGAGTAAGATACACCAGAGGACTAAATCTATTTAAAAGGTTCTTTTTACCCCGTTACTTCTTTAACATTCTTTTAATAGTTTATATAAAATGGTTAAGTCATACAAAAATACAGGTTTTCTCTGGAATTGATGCGTGGTTAAATAATTTTTTTTTAAATTAAACAACTAATCTAATGTATCGGCAATGTGAAATAAAATTACATTTAATTTTTATATGACATGAATTCCCTGCTGGAGGATATACAAATAATGGCAAAAAATGTGATCGTTATGTAAATGTGGAAAAAGCACTTCACTTCTTTAAATCCGGCTCGCTGCCGCTTAATACACCCAAGTTAAGTTAAGTTTCAGCGAAAAAAAAGGACCGATAGCGAGCATTCCCAGGCTGGTTATTTTTAGGGTTTCATTTTTGTAAGAAAAAGAAACATGTAGAGAACGTTTCTACAAGTTCTCTTTGAGTTAAATACTAAAATAAAGTCTTAGCTCCCAATAAAACCCAAATGGGAACCATATTGAACTGTAAGGGGAACGTTCTGTGTTCGCTCGGAAGCGACATTCACAAAAAACACATTTCAATTTATTGGAGGCTTGATCTCAGAGGCATTCAACAATGCTCGGCTCTAGCGGTGTTGGTTTAAATGATTTATTCAGCAAACACATTGATCTAGTGCTGTTCTAGAAGAAGTGGTTGGGATTTTTGCAGAAGTACGGTATTACTCAGCATGCATTGTAAGGGAAAGAGAGTAAACTATCACTGATGTGTAGTAACAGACGTTCGACACGCTGTTTATGTCGAATATCCTAAAGAAATGTTAAGATTTTGCTGATGCTCGTGTATCATGATGCATGACCCCAACACCAGTCCAACAACACTTTTGTAATGAATTATCTGATCATGTCAGGGTTTCCATATTCGTTCAGGTACGTTTCATCACAGAGAAGGCTTTTATTAAACATGTCATGTTTATGTTTGTGTTCTCCCACAGTTTTGCCATATGGAACACCATGATGGGAACATCTATACTGAGTATGCCATGGGGCATAAAACAGGTACATTTAACACTTTCTTCCTCTTTCTTCGGTGTGTTATGATCTTGTTTATTGTGAGCTTCTTAGCAAGTTGACGTGCTGGTATGACTTGATCTAATGCCCATCATCTCACCGGACACGCTGGAGAACTGCGTGCACTGCTTGGGTCTTGGGCATGCCGAAGCAGCTCTCTTTGGCTCCTGGTCGGGCTAAGTGCTCGAAAGGGGGCGGCGGATTCAGCGGTCAACCAGAAACGCTCGCGAGCCATGAGCCAACTCCTACATAGGCCCTGACCGGCCCTTGTTCAACATCGGGCCCCCGGTTGTTCCTATGAAATCAGCGGACACGAGAGCTCTCTTCTAAGATGGCTTTGCTATTGGCATCCGTGTCCGCCAAACCTCTGGGGGATTTGCGTGCCCTACTGATAGATAACACACGCATGCCGTTCGGACTCAATGACTGTTGCGATGTTCTGTGTATTCCATTCTGTCGTGATGTTGTATTTTGTGTTTTTCAGGTTGTTGTATGTTTTGTTTGTGTTTGTTCAGGCTGGCTTTACTCTGGGAATCATCACTATTGTTCTTATGGGTCTGCTGATGCTCTACTGCTGTTACAGAGTATTAAAATCCACAAGGTTAATACGTAAGTCATTTAAACATCTCTGGTTAAGAAACCCTTAGGTCTATTAAGTTAGTTGGATTAGTGTTAAAGGCGAAGTATCAGGCTGTTTCTTGCATTTAAAGTTGAGTATTCATGTTTAACGTGATTGATTCGTTATAAACCGAGTTACATACAAAGGCTTACACCCCCCATACAGCCAAAAGCTTCTGAATTTCTTTTATAAATATTCAACTTGCAGACATCATTAGATCACAAGATATTTTCTGGCAATATGCCCTTAAAATTCCAACTATCACCCAACAATCAGAGAGTTCAGAGGAGCACGAGTGTCAGCATGTATATTCCAGGAGAAGTCCTCATGAGAAGATGGTCACGAGTGCTGCTCACAGTCCACCTGTGGGAGCTTGACTTTATCCAGAAACAGTTGTAAAGCTGTTTCTGTCTTCTGTAAATCAGTAAACCAAATACTTTTCTAAAGATCTATTCTGTTTACTATCTTTCATTGTGTTTCAGCTTATGTCGATACCTCAGACTGGGAGTTTCCTGATGTGTGTAAATATTACTTTGGCGCGTTTGGAAAGTGGTCGAGTCTTATCTTCTCTTTGGTGTCTTTGATCGGTGCGATGGTGGTCTATTGGGTTCTCATGTCTAACTTCATGTTCAACACAGGAAAATTCATTTACAGTAAGATTCATCTCCTTTCTTCACATGTTTTCTAGCGTGATCCTTAGAAATGATTGTGTTTTGCATGTCTGCAGACTATGTTCACAATGTCAGCACATCAGAGCAAGAGTTTGGCACCAATGGTTCAGATAGAGGTGAGCAGACATAAGGGTTGGGTTTTTCTTTCTCTCCTGCATAAACTGTTCATTAATCTGCCTTCATATTATTTCCACAAAAACACGTTTCTTTACTGAACATAGTATGTAGGGTCTGTGTCATCTGTTGTTTTAGAGAGTGACAGTCGTGTCATTTGAATGGTTCTCTTGCAGTCATTTGTCCGTATCCAGGTTTGGGTCCAGGCAGGAACAGCAGTGGGTTTTGTTCTTTTGTCAGTGATAACAGTACAGGTCATGCTGTGTTTGAACGCTGGTGGAGTAAAACTGACACTGTCCCATTCTACCTCATCGCTCTACTCCTCCCGCTGCTTAACTTCCGTTCGGCATCATTTTTTGCCAGATTTACCTTTCTAGGTAAGAGCTTTTGTTTACTTATATGAATACATGTGCTCATTATTTTAGGACCAAAAAAATTATGCTTATGTCCAGAGTGAAGAGCTTTTCTTTAAACTTACTTGACCATTAATATATATATCACATTGTGACTGTGTGTTGCTCAGTTTTACTTTCTACACGTCAAAAAATATTTCATTTTTTATTTCGAAGATGTAGTTCTGCCAAACAGACATTGATAGGCTGAATGCTGGGGGTTCGGAAGCTAGATTTATAAGTTTATATTGCCACATGATAAAGCAAGTGATTTGAACCTGTAAGCAGAATCCAATTTTGTGGGACCCATCGAGAGTAAACTTCATGGTGATTCTGAATTACCATGAAGTGATGGATTTTTTCGTGACCGCATCAGACACGACACCTCCTTCCTCTTTTGTAACTTCCCAACACAACCTCTGCACGCTCTCAATCCCTTTTCTCTGCTGTCTCCTCTACCCTCCCTCCCTCTGACAAATTCGGTTCTCTTAACACTGACAGGGCCACGGACTCTACTCTGACTCCTCTTTGTGAAGATAACTGCAGCCATTAGCAGGCTGATATCTCTTCCGCCCTTCAATGGAAAAACCCATGAGCATGTCGTCTTTGACCAACTCTCATCCTTTCATACTCAGAACAACCTCCTGGACTGCAACCAGTCAGGCTTCAAGATGGGTCAATCCAGTTAAACTGCGCTTCTTTTGATTGTCAAAGACCTAAGACTTACAAAGGGGAGTTTCTTAGTCATCTGTTTTGATCCTGCTGGATCTTTCAACTGCTTTTGAGTCTGTCAATCACCAGTCTTCTTTCGACACTCAAGACCATCGGTATCTCTGAGTGGGTCCTGTGTTACCTCCCAGGAAGGTCCTTCAGGCTATCTTGGAGAAGTGAAGTCTCGGAATTGCAACATCTCGAGACTAGTGTACATCAGGACTCAGTGTTTGTACAGCTTCTCAATCTCCATGACTTCCCTGGGATCCGTCGTTCGAAACCATGAATTTTTTCTATCGCTGCTATGCAGACAAAACTCAGCTGCACTTAGGGTTGCACCCTGAAGATTAGATGGTTTTGATGTGTGTCTCAGCATGCCTGAGTGAAATCGCTTTCTGGATGAAGGACCACTATCAACAACTGAAACTTGCAAAAACTGAACTTCTTGTCATCTCCTCCGACCCACAAATCTAACACAACCTCTCTTTCTGACTAGGAACACCCATATTAGTACCCTCCGGGACAGCCAGAAATTTTGGAGTAGTGATTGATGATCAACTAAGCTTAAAGGATCATGTCGCGAGTGCCGCCATGTTCAGCAAGAACTTTCTGCTCTGGGCATTCTGCCCAAATCTGGGTGCAGGCTTTAGTAATGTCTAAGCTGGACTACTGCAATGCTGTACTTGCTGGACTGCCGGCCTCCACAACCAAACATCTGCAGAGGATACAGAATGCTGCAGCAGGATTGGTGGCACCAGTGGCAGCATCAAGAAACCTAAAAGAGCACATGTCAGTCGTTTCTTCGTCAAGTTACACTTGCTCCCTATTGCCGCTCGCATCAACTTTAAAGCTCTCATTGTGCCTTCAAGACCACAACAGGTTCAACAACCCCTACCTAAATACGCTGATACTTTTGGATAAAAGCATCAACTAAATGAGTAAATGTAGATGTAAGTTTTTGATCAAAGCAATGTAACTGTATAATTTGCACATAAGATAAAAAAGCCATGAAGTAAAGGAAGTTTATCAAGCTTTATAGTGTACTGTAAATGGTCCGAGCACTGAACCCTGTGGGACTCCTGCATGTAGCTGTGATATTTGCCTCTAAATGTGCATGTGTTCCTGTGCATTATTTTTACAGTGTTATAAAATAATGAACAGTTTGTTCATTAAGTAAATTGTGTTGTGCTATATAACAGAGACTGTTTGTTGTTTTTTTGCAGGCACCATATCAGTAGTGTATCTCATCTTTCTGGTCACATTTAAAGCCATTAAACTGGGCTTTCACCTTGAGTTCCACTGGTTTTATACCTCAACGTTTTTTGTTCCAGGTAAATGATAAATAGTTGTAAATGATTTTTAGAAGAATTGTGAATTCTGTAAAACATATTAAAGTCTGTGGAACTATCATTAAATTTCATGGCATGATAACGGTCTTTTTTAGTGATCTGTATCCGTGTTCTTCAACAGCATTACTGTGAATCATTATATAGTAAATTGCAGGTTGCTTATCAAACACAACCTTATTTCTAAAAACAAATGAAAGGAGATACTTCATTTGAGTCTTGAGCGATGTTTTAAGGCGATGTCACATAAAAGCCTCATTGTCTGATGTGCTGTTGATCTGTTTATCCCTGATCTAATGAAGAGTTTAGGTCACTGTTTCCTCAGCTGACCGGTGTCCTGACATTAGCATTTTTTATCCACAACTGCATCATCACACTCATGAAAAACAACAAGCATCAAGAAAACAACGTGAGTATTCTAGGAAAGACGAATAAGGAGATCGTATCATGGCTGGCTTTATTGAACAGTGAGATGTTTGGATCACAGGTACGAGATCTGTCACTGGCGTATCTCCTGGTGGGTTTGACATACCTGTATGTCGGGGTGCTGATCTTTGCTGCTTTCCCTTCACCTCCACTGTCTAAAGAATGCATTGAGCCGGTAAGGGCATCTCCTGTAACTGCAGTACATCAGAAGAAAGTCTATAATGTTCACCCTTTGCTTTAATTGTGTTCCAGAACTTTTTGGATAATTTCGCCAGCAGTGATACCCTGGTTTTTGTAGCAAGGAGCTTTCTTCTGTTCCAGATGACCACAGTTTATCCTCTGCTGGGGTATCTGGTGCGGGTCCAGCTGATGGGACAGATCTTTGGCGATCAGTACCCCGGGTGAGCTTTCTTATGGATATCTGTAGGCGTTTTTCTATTGTCTCAATGGTGCACTAAGCTTTTGTCTTTAGGTCATTATCTATTAAATCAACCAAATGATAAACATGGAAGAAATTTGTCATTTTCATTTTTGAAGAAAGACCAACATATATTAAATTAAATGCCACAGATAATATTTATTAAAATCTTTGAGAAATTGATAATAAATTAAATCAATATTGACCTGGTATTTGATATTTTAAACTGAGATGAATATTTATGTTGGTAAAATGTGTAAACTTTGTTTTTAATGGAAATGGTGAAGATATTACAAAAATGTAAAAGACTTTATAAACGTTTTATAACATTTTAACCACTGTATCTACAGAAATGTATTAGACATGTATATTTTGTTTTTCAATCAAAACAACTTGAGCATAACTATTTCAGTTTCTGTAACTCTGTGCCTAAATTACACTGAAATATTTATGTTCAATCCAGTTGTTTTAGTATGTAAGAAAATACATTCTTAGTTTTAATTTATTTTATTATAACTTTTCCTTTAAAATATATCAAATGCATGAATCTAAAAGGACATCATGTTTAATGGTCCTGGCATTCATGTTTTTGTTAAAAGAACACACAGCATGCCTTTCTTTATATGTGAACGGTCACCATTGGCATTAATGCTTCAAAGATTGTTGAAGTTAACAGATTTTATTAACAGATGCAAAGATCTGTGTAAGAAAATAAAGATGATCGTGTCATTTTAAACCTCCTGTAATATGGCTGCATGTTTTAAGCGAAAATAGTAACCGTCCTGTATAAATCTTTTCTTTATTCAGTAACTATTCATCTGTGGCATTCAATATATTTGGCTTTTATTTCTGATATTGGTCTTTTATTATGGAGAAAAGAAACCATCGGTTCTAGCAAAGGTCACAAAACGAGCCCCGTGTCAAAAATACAAAAGTCTTCATGTAGTGTTTTAGTCCCGTTGTTATTCATCATAATAAATTGATTTAATAACACGTTAGAATTTATTTTACGGTTTCTACACAGCTTTACAGTTATTGCATGTTTATACCAAGGTAGAAATAAAAAATATGATCATGTGTGAACTATAAAGCCTAATTGCACATTTTTAATGAAATAAACATTGACCAAACCAACTGAAAGTTTTTTTCATGTAAATAAAAGATGGTTTGCTCTTATCAAGCTTTAGATTTTGACGTCTTCAGGATAATTTATTATTTTCAAGCAAATGAATTTTCTTTTTAATATGTTTGTTGTTCAAAGAGTTTTTCCAAAAGCTATTTCCTATATTCTGGACAACAGAGTGATTGTTTGTAGGTGCGTAATAAGACCATTATATCATATATCAGCGTCTTTTAGAAATCCATTACTCATTGAACACCATTCATGTTGATCTATGGAGTTGGCAGATATTTAGCCGATGAATATGTAAATGAACTTATTCTAAAAGGACTTTCTTTAGTGTAATAGCTTATGAATGTGATGTGTGTTTTCTGTCTGCAGTTTTCTTCATGTGTTTGCTCTGAACGTTCTTGTGGTTGGCGCTGGCGTCCTCATGGCCAGATTTTATCCTAATATTGGCTCCATCATCAGGTATGAGATGTTGGAATGTGGCTCATTATTCAGTGTGTTGAATGAAGAAGTCCGCAAACGTGTGTTTGGTTTTTTCAGGTACTCGGGTGCTTTGTGCGGTTTGGCTCTGGTGTTTGTTCTTCCGTCTTTGATTCACATGACCTCACTGAAGCGGCGGGGGGAGTTACGCTGGCCGTCTGCTGTCTTTCACACCTTCCTCGTTCTGCTGGGAGTTGCAAATTTATTTGGACAGTTCTTCATGTGACGGGCCTTGTGTCTGCGAGAGGACGGCGATCTCAGGAGGATTCTCTCAGTCTTGATGCTCAGAGACTAACAAACTAATGATATATAAACTCTCCAGGACTGTTTATGTGCACATGTTCACTAAAATAACGTTCATCAGTTTCACAAGAGCGTTTTCTAAGAGCTAAATCACATTGTGTTCATCTAAAGCTAGTACAAGGTTTATTTGATTTCTTTGTTAAAGAAATAAACGGATCAAGTTCTCAGATCATTAGAAATATTTCAAACACAGTTATTATTACTGTAAGTGTTGTTAAATGAAAATTGTTTACTGGATACACAAAGGGAAACTATGTGACAATGTCTTTGCTCATCTGAAGAATTTAACGGGAATGCGTTATGAAAATGTTTTATGGACACGAAAAAGGGAAGCATCCTAAAAAATCTCTTTTTTAATTTGTATTGATTTTCTGTTCAATCAATATCTTATACATGCTTTTAATAAATGAAAAGAAAAGGGAAATTCTAACTGGATCGGTATTTATAAGCTACCAACTTGAATCATGTTTTGCTCATTTGGTTGTGTTTTGATATGATTACATTGCCAAAGTGTTCATATAGTTATCGAACTTCATTATTGTTTAAAGTATCAAAAGAACAAAATATGATATGATGGTTTTTGTTCTCATTTAAGATGTGTGGATCATACATCAGGAGTGACATAAGTAAACCCTTACATTAACCTACTATTAAATATGTTCATTAACCTACTATTAAATATGTACATTAACCTACTATTAAATATGTACATTAACCTACTATTAAATATGTACATTAACCTACTATTAAATATGTTCATTAACCTACTATTAAATATGTACATTAACCTACTATTAAATATGTTCATTAACCTACTATTAAATATGTACATTAACCTATTATTAAATATGTACATTAACCTATTATTAAATATGTACATTAACCTACTATTAAATATGTACATTAACCTACTATTAAATATGTACATTAACCTACTATTAAATATGTACATTAACCTACCATTAAATATGTTCATTAACCTATTATTAAATATGTACATTAACCTACTATTAAATATGTACATTAACCTATTATTAAATATGTACATTAACCTACTGTTAAATATGTACATTAACCTACTGTTAAATATGTACATTAACCGACTATTAAATATGTTCATTAACCTACTATTAAATATGTACATTAACCGACTATTAAATATGTACATTAACCTACTATTAAATATGTTCATTAACCTACTATTAAATATGTTCATTAACCTACTATTTAATATGTACATTAAACTACTATTAAATATGTTCATTAACCTACTATTAAATATGTTCATTAACCTATTATTAAATATGTACATTAACCTACTGTTAAATATGTACATTAACCTACTGTTAAATATGTACATTAACCTACTGTTAAATATGTACATTAACCTACCATTAAATATGTACATTAACCTACTATTAAATATGTACATTAACCTACTATTAAATATGTTCATTAACCTATTATTAAATATGTACATTAACCTACTATTAAATATGTTCATTAACCTATTATTAAATATGTACATTAACCTACTGTTAAATATGTACATTAACCTACTGTTAAATATGTACATTAACCTACTGTTAAATATGTACATTAACCTACCATTAAATATGTACATTAACCTACTATTAAATATGTACATTAACCTACTATTTAATATGTACATTAACCTACTATTTAATATGTACATTAACCTACTGTTAAATATGTACATTAACCTACTGTTAAATATGTACATTAACCGACTATTAAATATGTACATTAACCTACTATTAAATATGTACATTAACCTATTATTAAATATGTACATTAACCTACTATTAAATATGTACATTAACCTACTGTTAAATATGTACATTAACCTACCATTAAATATGTACATTAACCTACTATTAAATATGTACATTAACCTACTATTTAATATGTACATTAACCTACTATTTAATATGTACATTAACCTACTGTTAAATATGTACATTAACCGACTATTAAATATGTACATTAACCTACTATTAAATATGTACATTAACCTACTATTTAATATGTACATTAACCTACTATTAAATATGTACATTAACCTACCATTAAATATGTACATTAACCTACTATTAAATATGTACATTAACCTACTATTAAATATGTACATTAACCTACTATTTAATATGTACATTAACCTACTGTTAAATATGTACATTAACCGACTATTAAATATGTACATTAACCTACTATTAAATATGTACATTAACCTACTATTAAATATGTTCATTAACCTACTATTAAATATGTACATTAACCTACTATTAAATATGTACATTAACCTACTATTAAATATGTACATTAACCTACTATTAAATATGTTCATTAACCTACTATTAAATATGTACATTAACCTACTATTAAATATGTACATTAACCTATTATTAAATATGTACATTAACCTACTATTAAATATGTACATTAACCTACTATTAAATATGTACATTAACCTACTATTAAATATGTACATTAACCTACTATTAAATATGTTCATTAACCTACTATTAAATATGTTCATTAACCTACTATTTAATATGTACATTAAACTACTATTAAATATGTTCATTAACCTACTATTTAATATGTACATTAACCTACTATTAAATATGTACATTAACCTACTATTAAATATGTACATTAACCTACTATTAAATATGTTCATTAACCTACTATTTAATATGTACATTAACCTACTATTAAATATGTACATTAACCTACTATTAAATATGTTCATTAACCTACTATTAAATATGTTCATTAACCTACTATTTAATATGTACATTAACCTACTATTAAATATGTACATTAACCTACTATTAAATATGTACATTAACCTACTATTAAATATGTACATTAACCTACTATTAAATATGTACATTAACCTACTATTAAATATGTTCATTAACCTACTATTAAATATGTACATTAACCTACTATTAAATATGTTCATTAACCTACTATTAAATATGTACATTAACCTACTATTAAATATGTTCATTAACCTACTATTAAATATGTTCATTAACCTACTATTTAATATGTACATTAACCTACTATTAAATATGTACATTAACCTACTATTAAATATGTACATTAACCTACTATTAAATATGTACATTAACCTACTATTAAATATGTACATTAACCTACTATTAAATATGTTCATTAACCTACTATTAAATATGTACATTAACCTACTATTAAATATGTTCATTAACCTACTATTAAATATGTTCATTAACCTACTATTAAATATGTTCATTAACCTACTATTAAATATGTTCATTAACCTACTATTAAATATCTACTTTATGTAGAGAGGACCAGGAGGAGCACTGGCCGAGCTCCAGCAGCTCCCAGATCTGCAAATATCTGCTGACACGCTCAGAAACAGACGGGCATGACACTGGGGAGGCATGGCTTGGGAGAGACACACTGCCATTCATTCAGATCTGGGATCTGTTATTAAAGTTTCCCTTCATTTTTGGAGCATTGTATAATATCTATCATTTTCTTATACAGTGATGTGTGTGTTTTCACCTGAACTCTTCTTAAAAAAAAATTCTTAAAAAAAATAACTCGAGCTGACCAGAAAATGTCAAAAGCAAAAATGTGAATTTTTAAGACGCATTTGAAATAATATTAATAAATGCAATTGATTTATTTTGATTCAGCTGTGATGGGTCAGAAATACAGCTATGTAAAGAAAATGTGTATAAATATGTGCATAAAATAGATCTTTTATCAAAAAGCTTGAAAAAAGTTTTACAGAGTTTGTGTTCATTTGTCATTATATTAAGACATTGCTATGCCATAAAGCGGTCATGGGGTTATTCTTCACACCTGTAGCACTCGTGGAAGCAGAGCAGTTAAAGCTTTCACTTGTGATAATTTACTAGACATTTCTATTTACATTCATGTATTTATGTATGTATAGTTTTTTTTTCCAACTAAGAAAAGCCGTATTAAGTCGTCTCCGCTATAAGGCCGTAAATAGAGACAACAGTAGGCCAAAAAATTCTACAGTTCATAACATCTAGGATACTTGTGTAACGCCGGTTCCCTGATGGGGGATCAAGACGTTGTGTCACGGACCACAGTATGGGGTTTGAACTTAAGAACCTATCCAATTGGAAAGGCCAATCAAATTGGTGAATTAAATTTGCATGCCATTCCCCGCCCCAGATATCCGAACTCATTTATGTGCTGAAACGAGCGGTTATGGTTATAAAACAACCG
>CM065658.1:14297626-14300126 GCA_033220385.1 Triplophysa yarkandensis | reverse complement strand
AACGTCTGCGCATGTCTGCAGCTTTTGACTTCTTCACTGAATTACACAAGCAAGTTGAACCCTGATGACATGAGCTTTGTGAAGAAGGAAATGCAAATCAATAAACTTCAGGAATGAGAGGGAATGAGTACATGTCTGCTGCCATTCTTTCTCCTCGTCCTCATGAGGATGTTTGTTCTCCTTCAGACTCATGTAAATCTGTTGTTTCCTGTCCTGCTCCAGCCGCTGGAGCTCCTCTTCAGGCCTCCTCCTCTCCTCTACCTCCTGCTTATGACATAAACACATTCATCTCAAACTGTGTGTGTGTGTGTGTGTGTGTGTGTGTGTGTGTGTGTGTGTGTGTGTGTGTGTGTGTGCGTGCGTGCGTGTGTGTGTGTGAGCACCTTGGGTTCCTCCTTCTCCGTGATGTTCTTGTGTTTCGTCACAGACTCCACATGAATCCTTGAGAAGCAGTTTTCCAGCTTGGTCTCTTTCTTATCCCTGAACACAGAATTCGAGCTCTGAGGTCAGTATGATGTGATGTTCTTCGGGAAAACAGACCCAGGCCTAGGTCCGCTGAGACAAATTGCTGCAAATCTACCAACACTGCCGACCTCTGACTTCTTTCATTTCTCTAAGATGTCTCGTCAGCTAAGACTCAATTCTACCCCTCTCGTCTTTCCCCCCTCCTCAGACTTGACGGCTGAGGATTTTGTGACTTTCTTCGTGTAGAAAAACGCTTCACATGGGCCTCGGCTGGACCATGCTCTGACTCCTGAGACCTTCTCCCCTTTTCTTTCTCCCCTCGTTCTCTCCGTTAACTAAAGACCACGTCACAAGAATCCAGATCTCTAACCACCCAACTACCTGCCTGCTAGACTCCATCCCCGTCTGTCCATGGGTCATCCCTGTTCTCAGCCACAACATTTACTCATATCTCATAACTCTGCTACATTTTCTACAACTTTGGAGGAGGTCAATATCACCCAGTGTTAAAGAAAGCCTCTCTGAATTCTGCACTTCTGGAGAACTACAGACCAGTATCTCTCCTGATCTTCATTGGCAAAACCCTTGAGTTTGTTGACTTCGACCAACTCTTCGTCCTTCCTCAGAACAACCTAAGGATGGAAAAGTCAGCGACTAAATCATCTGCTCTCATCCCACTAGATCACTGCATTCTCCTTTCTCCTGAAGTCTGAAGTCTCGTAAACGCTGCTGTAATCTCAGGACTCAGTGCTGGGGCCGCTTCTCTTCTCAATCTACACGACATTATTAGGATCTGTAATTCCTATATCTGTATGTAAATAACACACAGCTCCACTTTCTCCATGTTAAGCATCTTCTCTACATGGGAAGTCCTCGATGTTGGAATGATCTGCCTCTATCTTTATAAGACTTGTCTACACCTAACCCACTAAAACCTCTTTCCTCACTTACTCATTCTTTCTTTCTTAGAAATAAAAGAAGACCGGTTTAAACTTGTCTTGTGTAACTCGGCAACTTCGTCGTCGCACTTGTTCATCTATTGTTATCTCTGCTATTTACCGCTTCATTGTCTCCTTGATTCTTTGTAAGTCGCTTTGTAAAAAAAGCGTCTGCTAAATGCCTAAATGTAAATGTGTAATACACACATGAATGCTCTCACTTCACGAAAATGTTGTAAAGATGTGGAGAAAGAAGAAAAACGTGTTTCATCATACAGGTATACAGTAATGCCCATAGGTCCCATCCAGTTTGTGTACAGGTTTGTTTGAGTACATGTTAAAGATCTATAAATTGTGTGTTGTGGATGTGTCATCTGTCAGTCAGGAGTAAGACATATAGACAACAGACAGTATAGTCACATATAATTAATATTTAATAAGACAATATTTCTGGTGGCTACTGAACATTTCAAACCCTCGTTTGATGGTTCAGCCTCAAATAAACATGTCATATTTATCTCTGATTAACCATTTCAAATCTGTATGACTTTCTTTCTTCTGCAGAACACACAAGAAGATATTTCAAAGAATGTTGGGAACGAAAAACATTCTACTAAATGGACATTTTTCTAAATATCTTATTTAATCCTGCAGAAGAGTGACCAGGTTTAAGATGACACGAAGGTGGGTGATCTTAGGTTGTTGTGTCACTTTGAGAAATGTGGATGTGTATTAAACTGAAGGTTATGTTTCACACATCTGTAAATGAACACTTCATAAAGTGATGTGTTTTGCCCTTTGGTACACAGCTCTTATCTATAACACACATTGCATCATGAGAAACACACACACAAACACACACACACACACTTAGAGAAATGAATATGAATTCCTATTCATTTGTCTAAAAGTGTATTTAAATAAACATGTTGATCATGTGACGTTGTTACCTGATGTGTTGAGCTTCTCTCTGAGCCTGCAGAGCTGCTCTCTCAGCTAGAATCTCATCACAGATCTGATCGTACGGTTTATCATCCGAGTGTTCTCCCATCACCCAAACCCAGACATCATCATCCTGAGCCTTCAGCCACGATACA
>CM065658.1:14290126-14292626 GCA_033220385.1 Triplophysa yarkandensis | reverse complement strand
ATGTAAACTTGAATTCTGGAGCATGTAAACTTGAATACTGGAGCATATAAACTTGAATACTGGAGCATATAAACTTGAATACTGGAGCATGTAAACTTGAATACTGGAGCATGTAAACTTGAATACTGGAGCATATAAACTTGAATACTGGAGCATGTAAACTTGAATGCTGGAGCATGTAAACTTGAATACTGTAGTGTGTAAACTTGAATAATGTAGTGTGTAAACTTGAATAATGTAGTGTGTAAACTTGAATGCTGTAGTGTGTAAACTTGAATAATGTAGTGTGTACACTTGAATGCTGTAGTGTGTAAACTTGAATAATGTAGTGTGTACACTTGAATGCTGTAGTGTGTAAACCTCGAATACTGGAGCATGTAAACTTCAATGCTGTAGTGTGTAAACTTGAATACTGGAGAGTATAAACTTGAATACTGGAGAGTGTAAACTTGAATACTGGAGAGTGTAAACTTGAATACTGGAGAGTGTAAACTTGAATAATGTAGTGTGTAAACTTGAATAATGTAGTGATTAAACTTGAAAACTGGAGAGTGTAAACTTGAATAATGTAGTGTGTAAACTTGAATAATGTAGTGTGTTAACTTGAATCCTGTAGTGTGTTAACTTGAATGCTGTAGTGTGTAAACTTGAATGCTGTGGTGTAAACTTAAATGCCGTACTGTGTAAACTTGAATAATCTAGTATGTAAACTACAATACTGTAGTATGTTGACCTCAGAGACTCCTGTTTGCCAGTAGAGGGCAATATCACCGGACTATAAACAACTAAATTTTCCCATATAACACATTGCACCCTTATTACCATCATCACCTACAGTTCATCAACCAGACAATTTAAGCATGCCATTACTCAAGGTTCAGTGGCAAGTCTTTTTTTTGCCTTGGTGAACATATCTGAGTGGTTTGTGTCATTCTCTGGATGGATTCTCTGTTCATGAACTTTGATTTGAACTTTGGACCTCTGATTGTTTTGCTGCCTACCCTGACCCCAGCCGGTTTTGCGTTTTGGATTATTGCTACCTGCCTTGACCATTGCCTGCAAATGGATTCTAGCGCCTCGGTATCTGCCTCCTTGTTACAATTATCATGGCTGAAACTGTTCATGATAGAGTAGAAAGAAACCTCAGACTCAACCTGAGAGAGAGGGCAAAGCTAATGACATCACTCATTGGAGACACTTCAGCTGTAATACATCTAAACTTTCTACTATAGACCGGACACAGACAAAGAGAACATATCTTTGAAGGAAAAGCTAAAACATTCATGTCAGATGTTTTATGTTTCTAATCCATCTGACAGAGATTTTTTAATAGAGTTGTAGTACTCAAGATTGGTCTTGGTCTTAAACAAACAATCCTAACATATTTAATTCTGTTTTCTTCCGGCCTTAACTCATTTCATAATTATATTAACAACTAATGCACAGATTTAAAAATTCTTTTATTTATAAATTAACCCAATAACTTTGCTGGTTCTGCATTTAACGCTTGTTACTTTCACAGTTTTTGTCTCTTCGCTATCTAAACCTTTTTGTTGACGCATATAAAGGAACTAGTCTACACAAATTCATCTTATTGTGGAAGAGTAGTCTCAGTATGTTAGGTCAGGCCGAAACCACTCCTCCACAATCACAATTAACACTGGTATACCTCAGGGTTATGTTCTGAGCCCATTCCTTTACTCCCTTTATACCCATAACTTCAAGCCTGTGCATGGATCCAACTCCATCATTAAGTTTGCAGATGACACCAATCACCCTCATCAGATGAGACTGCCTACAGGAAAGAGGTTAATCACCTGGCCACATGGTTCCTAACAATAACCTGCTCTTAAACACCACTAAGACCAAGGAGCTCATTGTGGACTGGTCTCCAGCTTCAAGATCCTGGGAACCACCATCTTGGAGGACCTGTCCTGGAACACAAACACCTCCAGCCTGATCCAGAGGGCCCACGAGCGCCTCTTCTTCCTCAGGACACTGAAGAAGAACCAGCTGTCCACAGCCATCCTGGTGAACTTCTACTGGTGTGCGATCGATAGCATCCTGACCAGCTGTATCACAGCCTGGTATGGGAACTTCTCAGTGGCTGACTGCAAAGCACTACATTTATTAATTTGGCTGACGCTTTTATCCAAAGCGACTTACAGTATAATGCAGTAGTCAATCATTACTGCAGAGCAAATAGAGGTAAGATGTCTTCAAGGACACTTCAGTCATTGTCTGCTGGCACTTGGATTCAAACCAACAACCTCCTGCTTACAAGTCCAGCTCTCTAACCATCAGACCACGACTGACTCCCTGACTGGAATTAGTGTATAATGTTGTTTTAAGAATATTAAAAACATCTGTAAAGGTATAATGCCCACAGTTTAATGTCAATCGAGATATTTTAGTTAACAGAAATCACCTACAAAAAACAGCCCGTTTGGACTACACCCCTCTAGTTCCTGCTTAGGTGACATCATACCCGCAGTTACCC
>CM065658.1:14264832-14289626 GCA_033220385.1 Triplophysa yarkandensis | reverse complement strand
CTCTCTGGTCTCTCTCTGGTCTCTCTCTGGTCTCTCTCTGGTCTCTCTCTCTCTCTCTCTCTCTCTCTCTCTCTCTCTCTCTCTGGTCTCTCTCTCTCTCTCTCTCTAGTAAGCCACCTCCACTCCAGAGCCACATCAAACGCTCAGCTCCTGGCCCGGTCCTGATAATTGTACAACTATTGTTCTCCATGTCGAGCCGAAGCAGCGGACCTAGAGAAAATGGAGGCACAGAGGGGTGGAATAGACCTTCTTAATGAGTCTACTAAAGCTGAGTAGATATACTTTAAAACAATATCAACTGCTTGGTTCCTCCCCTCGCTTGAGTTTTTTTTGAAACATCACATTTACAACACACAACCCTTAGAAACCTTTAAATAGATGCAAACTTGTGTACAATTCTACAAAAACTAAACGAAGTCTGTCTGCCCAGTTTCTGCTAATCCATCACTGAGGTGCTGTTCTGAAAGGTTGCTGTGTCGGCTAAAAAATAGAAGTATATTCACATTTTTTCCCCAAATAACATTAAAAGAGCATTTTATCAACATTCTGAAAAACATAATCAAATGTAGAGTTCAGAAGCAAAGCCCTCTAAATCTGTCACACATCTTTTGGTCTAACCAGTATTGTTTCTTAGTCTTCTCTATTGATATCAGAGATTTCAGACCAGTCAGAGTGAGTGGTTAAGCGGGGTTTATAATATATTTGGGTAAATTAACATATATGATAAGGGCATTCACCAAAATCTCTCTTTTGATGGAGGTGGCATCAAGTAGGGCCACACACACAGAGGTGAGTAAGAGCGCAGGGGTCAGAAAGATTTTTATGAGGTGTTATTTTTATGGCAATGAAGTAACAACACGTTGAAGTGGGCCAGTCTAACCTTGATGTGACTGATCCTGACCTGAATGTGAAGGTAAGAATAACATCTCTGGGCTGTAATTACACGACTCACTCCTGCAGGTCTGTACGTGATGGGAATGAAGGATCATAGGAACACACACATGCGATCACACGCGGGGGCGCTGCGGGCAAGGCAGTCATCTTTAGACAGAGCAACAAACCGAATTGACAAAGAAAAAGGTTTTCTTCTTGAAACAGCTGCGCAGTGACCAACAGAATCTTCTCGTCCTCCTGCAGACGCTGTCCATGGTGAGGTGGCTATAATTGAGTTGTAAATCGGATGTGGCTCTTTTAGCCTCATGTCAGAGTCTGTCGCCATCCGCCTTCACCCCAGAGCAACAATGCCACTCCCTCTTTACCCCCAAAGTGGAGTAGGCGGCTTAGCGCTGACAGATGCGGAGATGGTCTTGGACAGAGTGAATATGTAGCAGGAGCTCACTGGCTCTCTGCACACAGCCTGCCGAGTTTACTTAACATCAACCAACAAACAAGCAATTAACTCTCCAGCGCTGCTCGGCCCTCCGGTGCCCGATGAACTACACTGCTCAGGGCCAACTGACCCTCCTCCTCCCCACCGTACGGATCCAGAGACTCTGAGCATGGACAGGGGGATCTAAACTCAAACACTGAGTGGGAGAGAGAGGGTAAGAAACCACAACTGACTCTCTTGTTGACTTTCTCTGGAAAGTCTCTGTCTTTGCCATGTTTGTATATGGGTCATGCCTAAACTCTACACACCTTACATGTAATACCTTTATTAAATACAGCCATGATATGTCACTTAATTTCCATGGCTTGAAAACATTTAACTGTTCAAACTGAAAAAACATGGGGAGCGTTTGTCTCATGAAGACGGTCAGAAAGGTTCCATTAAAGCTGTACACAAACATTTACACAAGTGTGAGTGATAAACGTCCACCCCGGGCTGAGATGACGCACAGATCTCCTGAAAACTCTCCTTCAGTGTTCACAACACACTAACAAACATGTTCTTTTCATGTTCACGAGGGAAATGAACTGTTAAAATCTAAAAAGTGTTCTACTCCCTCTCTCATTAAAGAGGCTCGCGTTCTCGTATTTCATTTCTGCTGTTGCCGAACAAAAGTCCAAATGAGGCTCTTCTTACACTTCTTTACTTGTTAGAGCAATATGTATATATTAAGTCTTATTTCCTGTGCAAACCTCGTATTCCGAGACAAAATATGAGTGAACATTCCACCGAAGCCCTCAAAACATCCTAAACCTTTATCATCCACACAGAGGAAGTTATGTCATTGAACTTGGTTTTGTGTCCAAAACATCTCCTTCACATGGGTAAATGTTTAAAGAATTTAAAGGCAAGATTCAGTGTCACTCAGTTTGTACTGAATCTTTGATGAATATTTTGTCGATGAGTTGATGTGCCGAATGATTTATGTGATCATCTGATGGTACAGTATTTTCAGATTTAGGATAATGTCACAATTATTACTGTAGCTGTCCCTTTTCAAGAGGTGAAAGGTTATCTTCTCACGCTGCCATGTCAGCCCGTCTAGGCGAGAGAGAATGGCGCACATGGTGAGAAATAACAACAAACCTCAGGAGCTAAAAAGGGAAAATAGGAAGAGACTAACAATAGACAGGACCTTTGATCCATCGTTGAAGGAAACTTTCCTCTGGGGCGTCAAGTATTAATGTGAAAGTGACTCTACCCAGTGCACATTGTTATAGCAAATAATGGACCTTAAAATAAGTACACAATAGAAGGTAGACGGGCGACACTCGCGCCCTGCCTTGCGCAGGAAGGGAAGAGGGACCGATTGTATGAAAATGAGTGATTTGCCGGCACTCAGACGTGTCAGAAGTGGCGGGCAGCCTTCCATGTCGCGTCGAAGGGGAGGCGACGGGACAAAGGTTTCTCCCAAAGGTCACATTTTCCAAAGGTCTATTGTGAGGAGAAGACCTTGAATTATTGAACATTCATGTTAACTTCTTGTACTTCTGTATGACTGAAGTGCTTTTTAACAGCACGAAGCGTCTTGATGGGTCATGATGCCTCATGCAACCAAACCTTAAACTTCATTCAGCTAAAGAAGAAGTCTGTCAACCATTTAAAAGAATAAAAATTAACTATATAAAACCAAAATTTTTTCCATTGTCTTCGTATTATTTCAATCCAAAAAATGAAAACATATGAATACTATACTTTTACTTTAATAAGAACGGCACCACCTGATACACAAAAACATTTCAATGGTTAAGCAGCACAAGGATCATGGTTTTAACTCCCAGAAAATACATAACTGCAAAAATAGACTTTTAAACTCTTTGAAGTTCTCTGACATCCATGTGAATCATTTTCTATAAAATGTGAACATCACACTAAAGAGATTGAAAGAATGCTGATGGAAAGAAGAATTGCTTCAACAGGGCCAAGCTTTCTGTTGCAAATTAACTTTCTCTTTCTGTGGATCGAAGGAAATATTTGGCAGGTGCCAAGATCTTCCAGGAGCCGGGCTGAGAGAAGGATTTGGTAATGGTGGGCTTCTCAGAGAAGACCCAGCGCTGAAGTTAAAGCCAAACCCCCACTTATCCGTCTGTGTGCTTTTAGCAGGGATTACAAGATCTAATTTCCACACAGAGCTTTTCATTCTCAAAGTGTCTGAACAGAAGAAAGAGCCCAGCTCGCAAGTAGCTTGTTTATGTTGGTCGAGCGAGAGCTGTTAACCGTTTCAATGGTGGTAACTGAAGCCAAAGGCTCATTTGAGATTCAGTCTGAGGAAGAAATAAGGTTGTAATTTCATTCCAGAAAGATTAAGGCAAACACATAACAGACTATTAACTCATGAAAGAATGCAAACATGACATGAACACAAGCTGCATGGAATATTGTAATGTGATATTTTTATAATTCCCACAGAATATCACTTCCTTAGGAAAGTCCCACACATAAGAAATAAACAAGTTAAAAGTTGGTGAGCATATCGAGCGTTATAGCTCCAGTCTTCAAAGGTCTGATGTCAAACGGCCACCACCTGAACCCCTGGCAGCTGGTTCTGTGTATTTAATAAACATGTAAACAATCCAGTTGAGCTCATTAGGTGATTGCTAAGAGCCACACTGTCCATAAATCAAGAGTCAGGTTATCAAAGCCTCTGATCTCAACTGTACCGGGCGCCCAGCTGTCTACACGACACAAACTATGAAGAGCGCCTGTAAAGAATTACATTCCACCGCCTCTCCGTTCCTGAAACTCTCCATACCAAGTTATAGATTTAAAAGAATAAAACATTTAAACACAATTACTGCTTAGTGCTGTGTTATGAGAAAGATATCTCTCCATTTTATTTAGCTGGAAATGTTTGATTGAAATTTGTACATGCTTTGATTCCCCTCACAGGTTATGGATTAAAATATATATGAGAATCTAAATTACATTAGAAGGAAAACAAATCAAAGGTCAAGCAAAAGGGATCTGGTTGGATGTAAAAAAGGAAGTAAAGATATTGTCAAAGTAACGCAAAATCTATTAAAGAATCCTCTGATGCGAAACATGTGTTTCTGTGGTGTACTTGTGTTTTATAGACGTATTTTGCACGTGTGGTACAATGGCATCAGAGGGAAACATTTGTGACCCTTTCTGTGAAAATCAATCTTAAAGTTTCACAATCATATTTAAAAGATTATAAGAAGCAATCATTTAATTTGAACTATTTATTCCATATCAAGGTTATATGTTATTAGAGATCATTCTTATGATAACACTAAATCACTAAAAACTGAGATTTTTCACCCGTGTAAAAATTTCTACATCTCAACATTGAAACACATTGAGCTTTTTCTCTTTCTGTCTAACTGTGTTTCTGTTTGAAGCGAGTCTAAAGGTGAAGGACATGTGTGGCTGGAGAGCTTGATTTGAGTGAATCTAACTGTTCTTGACAACAGCAGAAGAATCTTCAGCAGTAATCAGAACAAAGCTTTAATCACCGCCCGCCACTATTGAATTACATCACGTCGCTGGATATCTCACGCCGGCCGATGCACAAGGGACCACGGGTACGGGAACATGCTTGAAATGGACAGTAAAATGAATTATTCACAGCCATGCCAGGCCATGAAATAAATGAAGTATTGCAGATGTCAGGGTTAATATTACCTTCGATGTAAGCAAGCTGTAGATTTTTTAAGTGGCTGTGGAGGATTGGTGCTAATTTGAGAGTGAAGGAGGAAACTGGGAATATCCTGACATCTTTAACCTATTCAAGAGGGATGATGTCATGATTAGAGGAGGATGTTGGTACCCTTCCAAAAGCCAAAGTAGAAAACCAAGACGTAAAAAAGTGAACAAGATATAAGAGATCAAAGACCAGAAGCACTTGAGACAGAGACTCCTTAAATCTTACGCACATCTCCATGCCTAACGCATGGAGTAACTGAAGATTTGTGCAATTGGAGCATCGGCAGCTTTAGTTCTGTCCTTCCCAAAAGAGATTTGATGAGGTAAAGCTAGACAGAGAACAGAAGAATCCAGCACTGACTCACACCGCTCCTCACTACATCCCTTTCAAAAGCTATCTGTCTTTATCATATTTCTCAAGAGCTGTAGGAGAAAAGAGAGAGAGGATGCACTACTACAGCATTACAATTTAAAACTATTGCAATCTACTACATTTTTGAAAAAGGCTATCTGTGAAATTCATCTTTAACAATCTTTATTTTGTGCTTTCTCTTTGTGTCATTTTTTTATGTAGTGTTTGAAAAAGAGGTTGTGTCATCTCAGGCTTCCTGTGAAGTCATTTATCACTCCTCGCTCAGATGACCACTTGATGGACGTCGTCCAAACCCTTCACAAGATCCTCAAGCTGGTCCCATGAGGCCAAGCTGAAGCTTCTGATTGTGTTGAAGAACTTTTACAAAACTGAAGCAGTGTTTTAAATCCACAGACATTCACTTTGTATTGTGAGCTGATCTGTTTTACTCATTACAACATACAACACATCTGTGTTGCTTTGCATTTAACATCTATAGCATGTGCAACACCAAAACCTTAATTCTGTCAATGCATTTTGGTAATTTCACAGGCGTCAATCACCTCTATTTCTTTAGCTCTTTAGATAAAATTCATTGCATCAAAGCAGCTGAACAACATTGGTTAGAAAAACAGTTTGTCCATAATGCAAAATGATTTATTAAATTCAGTGATGTCCTCTCTGATCAGTTTAATGGTGTCTTTTCATTCATTTTCAATTCATCAATGTCATCTTTGTTCCCTTTAAATGGGGTCTGTGCATACATATGAAATCAAATCAACAATATCGCTGTAAATTAAGAGACCCCAACTAAGCAAGCCAGAGGCGACAGCGGCAAGGAACCAAAACTCCATGGGTGACAGAATGGAGAACAAACCTTGGGAGAAACCAGGCTCAGTTGGGGGGCCAGTTCTCCTCCGACCAGACGAAACTAGCAGTTATAGTCCAGGCTGCAGCAGAATGGAGAAGAAACATCTGTGTGCTGTGGTCGTATCCTGATGATGATCACAGGCGAGGTCATTGCAGGGGATTGGTATCCGGGGGTTCTTGTCCTGGTCTTCGCTTAGTTCGATGGCTGTAGAAGGCTTTTCCAGTTCCAGACCCACCATCTGGTCTGGATATATACTGTCTCCGGCTTCATGCAATGTCCCTCTGAACAGGGTATAGCCTGGCGCTAGTGACTCGGAGGAAAGCTAGGCAAAAGTTGGGGAGCCAGTTTTTCTCTAGATTTTAACCAGTAGGTCAATTCCTGGCTGCAACAAAGTCGAGAAGATCTGTCTCCTGTGGTCCCATCCTGATGGTCGTCTGAGGCAAAGTCTTGCAAGGGATCTGTGTCATGATTCTGCCTCTCTTGGTCATGTTTTTCCTGATTTTTCCTGAGTGTTACATGGCATTGTTTGTTATGACATGCCATGTGCTCTCTTGTCTCGTCTCTTGACCCAGCCCCCTTGTTATCCTGTCTATCTTCCCATCATTGTTTCATTCCCCACACCTGCCTCGTGTCGTTATCCCTTGTTACGTTTCCCCTATTTAAAGCCCTTGTGTTTGCTGTCCTGTGTCGTGGCATTGAATGTTTTACTCGTGTTGCTAGATCGTGTTCTTGTCTTGTCAGTGGTTTGTTTAGACGTTGCCCTGCTTGTG
This sequence comes from Triplophysa yarkandensis, assembly GCA_033220385.1. NCBI lineage: Eukaryota > Metazoa > Chordata > Actinopteri > Cypriniformes > Nemacheilidae > Triplophysa > Triplophysa yarkandensis. Next base: position 14,282,577 of record CM065658.1, on the reverse strand, counting down.
ACCTGTCTTGCCTTGTTTTAGTTTATTAGAATATAACCTTGTTTTGTTCCCCCTCGTGGGAAGTCTTTTGTTTGACCTTCTTATAGTGTTTAGTGTTACTGTTTTCCTCATCGTGGGTTTTTGTTTTCTGTTTTTGTATTAAAGTCTTGTTTGTTCCCTCCACTCGTGCCTGCAATTGGGTTCTCTCTCCTTTCACCTCCATCCCTTCATGACAATCTGTATATGGGGTTCTAGGTGTCCTGATGTCTGCTGTCTTTCCAGGGTGTAGGGGTCTTTTTTCCACCATCTGATCTGGATATGGACTGGATCCGGGGGCTTCGATGAGCTTGGAAGAAGAGAGAAACAGACCAATATTAACGTAGATGCCATTCTTCTAATGATATAGCAAACATATTGTGTGCTGTGAAGAGTTTTCCCGATTCTGGATTTCTTGATTAATACAGCCTAATAATCCTTTAACGGATATGGATATTGGAGCATGTTAGAATTTTATGTTAAAGCAAGGTTATGAAAAGAGGTTTTTAATCTGCAAGGGTGAATCTGCCTCCTGAACACTTAGGTAAGTTACTCCATAGTTTAGGAGCCAAGTAGGAAACGGATCTGCCGCCTGCAGTTGATTTTAATATTCCAGGTTTCATCAAATTGCCTTAGTTTTGAGAAAGAAGCAAACGTGGAAAATTATAATGTAAAGGGAGCTCATTTAAATACTGACGTGCTAAACCATTCAAGGCTTTAAAAGTAATAAGATTTAAAAATCTCAAAAAAAAAAAAATCTCAAACCAGGTAAATATGTTTGACAGGCAGAAAGCACACAGCATTCAGACTAAGACTTGCCAACGGACCCCAGTGGCTTCCCAAATGGTGTTTCAGCAAGTCCAGTCGTGTCTCGAGGAAAACAGTAAAAAAAATCACTTCTCACTTTTTCCCCCTTCACATGACATAACTCACACAGATCTTTCACCTCTTCAGTGTAAAATATGTTCTTGCCCTAAACTAAAACAAACAACACATTTATCTCTTTCACTTCGATCCTTCTGAAGACATTCGGGGAGAGGAGACTTTGGCAACCATCCGGATTTCCACAGTCATTTAGAAGCTGATTTACACCTGAAAAACCAAGTTCAGTGACTTTTGCTCAAAGAATATCTTATCTAGATATATTTGATCAGGAAGTCAAAAACGTTCTTTGTATTTTGTACCAATAACCGGTGTATTGGTGAAAACTATGAGGAAGTGACTTTTCGGAAGAAACAATTTGCTTTGAACAAAACTTTTAAACTGCTGCTTTCCGCCTGAACATCAGCCAGCAACATCATTTGGGAGTTATTCGATTTCAAATCTTCAGTCTCCACACGTGTCCAGGCGCCTGTGTTTGTTTAGGCCAGACCTTCAACCCCTAATCATCTTTGCTGAATCTCGGTCTTTTCAATTTCACCTGACCCTTCGAATGTGTTCAACATCTGAGTGATCTTTTGTCACGGCTCTGGAACCCATTTTCTCTCGTTGTTGACCTGTCGGTTGTGATGGGTGCATGGCCTCTGTGTCAGACCTCGTTAGACCAGCCCCCACTGGAGCCTATGCTCCTCATGGAACCTCTCAGGGAAACAATCTGTGCCCAACACGAGCACATCGGGACGGCCGAGCTCGCCATTGCCGTGACAATTTTCAGGGGTTTCGCTCGTCTTGAAGAATATATTTCCTAAACTGTGATGCAGCTGATTAAGAGAGAGGAAACATCTTCCATTAGACTTAATCAACTTCTGAAGAAGAAAAGTGAATTGGTACACTGGATAATGGAAAAAAGCAGATACGATAGGACAGAACAATGAGCTTGGTGAAGAACTTGAGAAAAATTTGCAAATAAAAAATCATTTTAAAACTGCTGATTTTGTGGATACATCTTTGTTATTTTGACTACAAGAGGGAAAATACTATTAGCTCAAAAAAAAGCTCATTATACAAAAATATGTGTCTGTGAATGTTGGATGAGATGATATGTGTTCTGTAGTCTGGAAAGTGGCTCTCCCTGGACCCTAAGGATCTGTAAATAAAATGCATTAAATATTCAGAGAATTTTTATAAATCCTGTAATACATGTGCGTTTGTATGTGTGTGTGCGCATACAAGTGTGTGTGTGCGCATACAAGTGTGCTTGTGCATGCAGGTGAGCGAGCGTGCATGTGAGCATGCAATTATGTCTGTGTGTGCAGTAATCATTTATTTGTGAGTTGCAGTGCAGTCTATATAAAATGACATCATGCAAAAGTAAGCTAGTAGTGATGTCTGTGTGAGTGTCGGTAACATATGTATTAGTGTCAGTGATGTCTGTATGATGTCAGTCATACATGTGTGAGTTTCAGTGATGTCTGTGTGAGCATCAGTCATACATGTGTGAGTTTCAGTGATGTCTGTGTGAGCGTCAGTCATACACGTGTGAGTTTCAGTGATGTCTGTGTGAGCATCAGTCATACATGTGTGAGTTTCAGTGATGTCTGTGTGAGCGTCAGTCATACATGTGTGAGTTTCAGTGATGTGTGTGTGACCGTCAGTCATACATGTGTGAGTTTCAGTGATGTCTGTGTGAGCATCAGTCATACATGTGTGAGTTTCAGTGATGTCTGTGTGAGCGTCAGTCATACACGTGTGAGTTTCAGTGATGTCTGTGTGAGCGTCAGTCATACATGTGTGAGTTTCAGTGATGTCTGTGTGAGCGTCAGTCATACATGTGTGAGTTTCAGTGATGTCCGTGTGAGCGTCAGTCATACATGTGTGAGTTTCAGTGATGTGTGTGTGAGCGTCAGTCATACATGTGTGAGTTTCAGTGATGTGTGTGTGAGCATCAGTCATACATGTGTGAGTTTCAGTGATGTCCGTGTGAGCGTCAGTCATACATGTGTGAGTTTCAGTGATGTGTGTGTGAGCGTCAGTCATACATGTGTGAGTTTCAGTGATGTCTGTGTGAGCGTCAGTCATACATGTGTGAGTTTCAGAGATGTCTGTGTGACCGTCAGTCATACATGTGTGAGTTTCAGTGATGTGTGTGTGAGCATCAGTCATACATGTGTGAGTTTCAGTGATGTCTGTGTGAGCGTCAGTCATACATGTGTGAGTTTCAGTGATGTCTGTATGATGTCAGTCACAAATGTGTGAGTTTCAGTGATGTCTGTGTGAGCGTCAGTCATACATGTGTGAGTTTCAGTGATGTGTGTGTGAGCGTCAGTCATACATGTGTGAGTTTCAGTGATGTCTGTGTGAGCATCAGTCATACATGTGTGAGTTTCAGTGATGTCTGTGTGAGCGTCAGTCATACATGTGTGAGTTTCAGTGATGTGTGTGTGAGCGTCAGTCATACATGTGTGAGTTTCAGTGATGTCTGTGTGAGCGTCAGTCATACATGTGTGAGTTTCAGTGATGTGTGTGTGAGCATCAGTCATACATGTGTGAGTTTCAGTGATGTCCGTGTGAGCGTCAGTCATACATGTGTGAGTTTCAGTGATGTGTGTGTGAGCGTCAGTCATACATGTGTGAGTTTCAGTGATGTCTGTGTGAGCGTCAGTCATACATGTGTGAGTTTCAGAGATGTCTGTGTGACCGTCAGTCATACATGTGTGAGTTTCAGATATGTATGTGTGACCGTCAGTCATACATGTGTGAGTTTCAGATATGTATGTGTGACCGTCAGTCATACATGTGTGAGTTTCAGATATGTATGTGTGACCGTCAGTCATACACGTGTGAGTTTCAGATATGTATGTGTGAGCGTCAGTCATACATGTGCGAGTGTCAGAGATGTCTGTGTGAGCGTCAGTCATACATGTGTGAGTTTCAGTGATGTCTGTGTGAGCGTCAGTCATACATGTGTGAGTTTCAGTGATGTGTGTGTGAGCGTCAGTCATACATGTGTGAGTTTCAGTGATGTGTGTGTGAGCGTCAGTCATACATGTGTGAGTTTCAGTGATGTGTGTGTGAGCGTCAGTCATACATGTGTGAGTTTCAGTGATGTCTGTGTGAGCGTCAGTCATACATGTGTGAGTGTCAGAGATGTCTGTGTGACCGTCAGTCATACATGTGTGAGTTTCAGTGATGTCTGTGTGAGCGTCAGTCATACATGTGTGAGTTTCAGTGATGTCTGTGTGAGCGTCAGTCATACATGTGTGAGTTTCAGTGATGTCTGTGTGAGCATCAGTCATACATGTGTGAGTTTCAGTGATGTCTGTGTGAGCGTCAGTCATACATGTGTGAGTTTCAGTGGTGTCTGTGTGAGCATCAGTCATACATGTGTGAGTTTCCGTGATGTCCGTGTGAGCGTCAGTCATACATGTGTGAGTTTCAGTGATGTCTGTATGATGTCAGTCACAAATGTGTGAGTTTCAGTGATGTCTGTGTGAGCGTCAGTCATACATGTGTGAGTTTCAGTGATGTCTGTGTGAGCGTCAGTCATACATGTGTGAGTTTCAGTGATGTCTGTGTGAGCGTCAGTCATACATGTGCGAGTGTCAGTGATGTCTGTGTGAGCGTCAGTCATACATGTGTGAGTTTCAGTGATGTCTGTGTGAGCGTCAGTCATACACGTGTGAGTTTCAGTGATGTCTGTGTGAGCGTCAGTCATACATGTGTGAGTTTCAGTGATGTCTGTGTGAGCGTCAGTCATACATGTGTGAGTTTCAGTGGTGTCTGTGTGAGCATCAGTCATACACGTGTGAGTTTCAGTGATGTGTGTGTGAGTATCAGTCATACATGTGTGAGTTTCCGTGATGTCTGTGTGAGCGTCAGTCATACATGTGTGAGTTTCCGTGATGTGTGTGTGAGCGTCAGTCATACATGTGTGAGTTTCAGTGATGTGTGTGTGAGCGTCAGTCATACATGTGTGAGTTTCAGTGGTGTCTGTGTGAGCATCAGTCATACATGTGTGAGTTTCAGTGATGTGTGTGTGAGCGTCAGTCATACATGTGTGAGTTTCAGTGGTGTCTGTGTGAGCATCAGTCATACATGTGTGAGTTTCAGTGATGTCTGTATGATGTCAGTCACAAATGTGTGAGTTTCAGTGATGTCTGTGTGAGCGTCAGTCATACATGTGTGAGTTTCAGTGATGTCTGTGTGAGCGTCAGTCATACATGTGTGAGTTTCAGTGATGTCTGTGTGAGCGTCAGTCATACATGTGTGAGTTTCAGTGATGTCTGTGTGAGCGTCAGTCATACATGTGCGAGTGTCAGTGATGTCTGTGTGAGCGTCAGTCATACATGTGTGAGTTTCCGTGATGTCCGTGTGAGCGTCAGTCATACATGTGTGAGTTTCAGTGATGTGTGTGTGAGCGTCAGTCATACATGTGTGAGTTTCAGTGATGTGTGTGTGAGCGTCAGTCATACATGTGCGAGTGTCAGAGATGTCTGTGTGAGCATCAGTCATACATGTGTGAGTTTCCGTGATGTCCGTGTGAGCGTCAGTCATACATGTGTGAGTTTCAGTGATGTGTGTGTGAGCGTCAGTCATACATGTGTGAGTTTCAGTGATGTGTGTGTGAGCGTCAGTCATACATGTGCGAGTGTCAGATATGTATGTGTGAGCGTCAGTCATACATGTGCGAGTGTCAGAGATGTCTGTGTGAGCGTCAGTCATACATGTGTGAGTTTCAGTGATGTCTGTGTGAGCGTCAGTCATACATGTGTGAGTTTCCGTGATGTGTGTGTGAGCGTCAGTCATACATGTGTGAGTTTCAGTGATGTGTGTGTGAGCGTCAGTCATACATGTGTGAGTTTCAGTGGTGTCTGTGTGAGCATCAGTCATACATGTGTGAGTTTCAGTGATGTGTGTGTGAGCGTCAGTCATACATGTGTGAGTTTCAGTGGTGTCTGTGTGAGCATCAGTCATACATGTGTGAGTTTCAGTGATGTCTGTATGATGTCAGTCACAAATGTGTGAGTTTCAGTGATGTCTGTGTGAGCGTCAGTCATACATGTGTGAGTTTCAGTGATGTCTGTGTGAGCGTCAGTCATACATGTGTGAGTTTCAGTGATGTCTGTGTGAGCGTCAGTCATACATGTGTGAGTTTCAGTGATGTCTGTGTGAGCGTCAGTCATACATGTGCGAGTGTCAGTGATGTCTGTGTGAGCGTCAGTCATACATGTGTGAGTTTCCGTGATGTCCGTGTGAGCGTCAGTCATACATGTGCGAGTGTCAGATATGTATGTGTGAGCGTCAGTCATACATGTGCGAGTGTCAGAGATGTCTGTGTGAGCGTCAGTCATACATGTGTGAGTTTCAGTGATGTCTGTGTGAGCGTCAGTCATACATGTGTGAGTTTCAGTGATGTCTGTATGATGTCAGTCACAAATGTGTGAGTTTCAGTGATGTCTGTGTGAGCGTCAGTCATACATGTGTGAGTTTCAGTGATGTCTGTGTGAGCGTCAGTCATACATGTGTGAGTTTCAGTGATGTCTGTGTGAGCGTCAGTCATACATGTGTGAGTTTCAGTGATGTGTGTGTGAGCGTCAGTCATACATGTGCGAGTGTCAGAGATGTCTGTGTGAGCATCAGTCATACATGTGTGAGTTTCAGTGATGTCTGTGTGAGCGTCAGTCATACATGTGTGAGTTTCAGTGATGTCTGTGTGAGCGTCAGTCATACATGTGTGAGTTTCAGTGATGTCTGTATGATGTCAGTCACAAATGTGTGAGTTTCAGTGATGTCTGTGTGAGCGTCAGTCATACATGTGTGAGTTTCAGTGATGTCTGTGTGAGCGTCAGTCATACATGTGTGAGTTTCAGTGATGTCTGTGTGAGCGTCAGTCATACATGTGTGAGTTTCAGTGATGTGTGTGTGAGCGTCAGTCATACATGTGCGAGTGTCAGAGATGTCTGTGTGAGCATCAGTCATACATGTGTGAGTTTCAGTGATGTCTGTGTGAGCGTCAGTCATACATGTGCGAGTGTCAGTGATGTCTGTGTGAGCGTCAGTCATACATGTGTGAGTTTCAGTGATGTCTGTGTGAGCGTCAGTCATACACGTGTGAGTTTCAGTGATGTCTGTGTGAGCGTCAGTCATACATGTGTGAGTTTCAGTGATGTCTGTGTGAGCGTCAGTCATACATGTGTGAGTTTCAGTGATGTCTGTGTGAGCATCAGTCATACATGTGTGAGTTTCAGTGATGTCTGTGTGAGCGTCAGTCATACATGTGTGAGTTTCAGTGATGTGTGTGTGAGCGTCAGTCATACATGTGTGAGTTTCAGTGATGTCTGTGTGAGCGTCAGTCATACATGTGTGAGTTTCAGTGATGTCTGTGTGCATTGGAGGGATGTCTGTTAAAGTAGTCGTACATGAGTTTGGTGCAGTAATGTCTGAGCAACCAACAGTATGCAGGATATCCTGTTTGTGAATGAAACACTTCTTAGGTCCATTACTTTGTAAGTTTGTAATCGTTAATGTAATGCAATCCAGTGGTCTTCAGCTTGGCCTAAATCTAGCAGACAGTGAGTCTAAGCAAAACGTGCCATAAATTCTAATGGGCTCTTTAGGGCTGTGATGATGGGAATCTGTTCACGCCTCAACTGTCATGCCTGATTATGACTAACCAAACAATGAGTCCATTCACGCTAGCTCAGGTTACCTTCACTCATCCATTACGAAAATTCTGAATCGGAACTGCTGTTCCAGCTACATGAAATGTATATCTCTTTGTTAGTATACTATAGAAGTCACTTTTTTAATATATAAAACTTGAGGTCAAAACTTAGGTGTTGATATAAACCTGACCTTAACTAATTTTATATCATGACTGATGTTTATCACAGGGGATTTCTTCTTGTATATGGGTGTTAAAAATGAAATTGGGTGCTCCTGATAATGTGTCCACTGAGAGTCAATATTTCATTATCAAAACAGTAAATTCATTGGCTAGACACATGTGAATTTATTTTTACTTTCTTATTACAGCTACAAGGGTGAATAAAGGCAATAAACACAAGGTGGGGTTATGTTAGGGGCAGGAACTGACCACATCTTCAACTCTTAAACAGGGGAGGAATGGGGAGGAATTCCTAAAATGTCTCTGTATGACAGATACACATGCACAAGCCCCACAGCTATCATTAAACTTTCCAGTTACCAACAAAGAATGAGACTGATTCTGGTATGAAGCATAAGTACTTATTTGAAATGGTTTGCGAAAGGGTAAATGTTTTGCAGAGGCACAAGTTCATCTTACACTCAATGTAAAATAAAAATCATAATGACACACAACAAACCAGCGGGTGATGGAAGCGGTCAATCCTGGTGTTGTGTGGTGTGATATGGCATCTTTGTAAAAGCCCAGAGCTGGTGAGGGCAGGGCTGATGACAAATCTGATGCTCTTTTATTCTATTATTATTTTCAAAATGCATTTTAGTTGTTACAGTCTTCTTTATCTATCCTGTGAAACATTTCACAGGATCTCTTGAGTTTTTCTCTTAATTTTTCTCTGTGTCTAAAAAACGGTGAAGTTTTGGTCCCTTTGACTTGCTCACTGGGAGCTTCTTAGATTTACACTTCAAAAAAATCTTATTTTTTTACTTTAACCATGCATTTAACACAAAGAATAATAGAGGACAACATTTTTGCCAGGTATGCGAACACACAAGGAATGTGTCTTGGTTACAGAAGCTACTAATACTCATTGTAAAGTGTCCAGACAAGTGACATATGTAACGAAAATCAAAAATTGGAATAAATATGTAAGATAACACAATTGTAGAAATGCAATGCAAAAGAAGAGCTCCTTATGATATAGAATATGTTCAAATGTTTTGAAACTTGTTTTATATGAGTTATAAAATGCTTTATATGAGTTCTTGAGTAAGACATCTTAGCCCTGTTTACTCTGCAGTGATGATTAAATGATATAATATTCTATGTTGCTTTGGAAAAAGCGTCATCCAAATGAGTAATTGAAATTATGTTCATTGCACAGTAGGTAATAAAATACAGATATACAGATGCTATAAGAGTAGTACAGATACTTTAAATATAGATTTGTAAATATACAAATTATTGTATAAAAAATGTCCAAAGGAAAGTACTGCGGACATTTGTTGCACAGTAGGGGAAAATTTATATATGTTGATGGGGTAGATGGCTTGTATTATTATTATTATTATTATTATTCTTATTATTATTGTTATTATTGACACAGCGTCAGTAACTATACAATAATATTACTCAAATAGGTTAACATCTATTTATTACCACTACTAAACCCACAATTATTACTACTTCTAATAATAATGAAAACAGGAAAAATGTCTAATAATTTCAATTACACACCAAGATAAAATTCTGTGTATGTGAAAAAAATATTAAGTATAATTAATGATATTGTGTCCCACTTTACATATTTGAATTATTTAATATGACAATCAGACAAGTGTTTAATAAATACATAAATGTATAAAACTGGAGCAGTAACATAATTCTATATCACCGACATGCACAAGTACTTTAAATAGAAATGTATGCTTACAAACTAATAAAACATAATTTAGTTTCATCAGAGCACATTGTATTGAGAAAAACTGCTATGAAGTCATGTATTACAGTATCTGCTCATTCTTCAATGATACGTACCATTATCTGAACTGTACGTTTATCAAACTGTTTGCTATCTTTGTAAAGTTTTTAATTCATGCTTTAAAAGCTAGCTATTTTGTCAAGTTTGCCAGTGCCACCAAAGTGGAAAATGTTTTTGTCATTGTGTGAGACGTACTAATCAAAATGTTTCCATTCTTTGAGTCATGTTACAATAATTGTTACATATAATTTAATTTATGCTCTACTTTTATGACACAGACTGTTTTTTATGACGAAGCTTACAGTAGAACTGTAATGGTTGTATACTACAGTTACATACTATTGCTATGGTTATAAACTGAAAAAAAGTAAATGCTTAATGCATTTTGAAGAAGCTTTTATCCAGAGTATGTCAACTTTATATTCGAGTTCTACATTTCATCTGTTTCAACTCTTTCCCTGAGAATTGATCCCATGAACTTTTGCAGTTCTAGCGCAGTCTGCTACCAAATGAGCAATCCAGGCGCCCAGCAGAACACACAATACATGATTTGTTGTCCGCTGAGTCCAATGAAAGACAAAACGTGATTTGAGCCTTGACTGCTGCTCTTCTAAACAACAGGATTTGAATGCACTCTTTGAAACCAGTAAACACTTAACAAGAGACATGTTTGCTTACTCTCATGAGAACATCTTATAAGAAACACATTTCACATGGCAAGTAACAAACTAGAACCTGGACCGTGTTTTCCTGCCGGTCATATGCTGATCAAACTCTCACAGGGCTTCTAGGCCCTCAGGCCTGATCATGATCTGTTGTAGAGTGAGACTTTGTGATTTTGCTGTCTTTCTGAAATGCCTGAAGGAGTTCAGTTTGAAGTATTTTTACTGCATTTTTACTTGCTTATTCTGACAAGCATTTTTCAGCATTTTGCTTTCAAATTCAAGCCTTAAAGCTGTTTAAGCTTGACAGGGGGCTATTCTTATCCTCACAAACACATGCCACCCTCTCCAGAAATGTGTCAAAACACAAAATATTTAAGGACTGTGCGTTTTTTTCTAATAAAAAATTGAGCAAGTTGTGTTTTGAAATGATCACAGTAGTGACCAAACACGTAACCTGGTGACCCGTCAGCTTCAGCAAGACTAGTGCTGCGTGTCAAGAGTTCATTCAGTCAGTGTCACGGGACGCATTCTAGAACCCGCTAATCTTGTGCTGTGATTTATGCTTGTAAAGAGTAACAAGGAATCCTTGTGAGAACATCTCTGCTGGGTAAGAAGTCATCTATCAGAGATCATGATGGGAAACTGCTTGTTAATTTCATTGTGTGAATCCTCAAGCCTCCATCTGATCTCAAAGGTCATGCTGCTCACCAGCTACTTCCATGTGGGTTCCATTCGCAGTAAACGCACATACTGATACATTTATTTAGTATTTTATACATGTTCTGTCTCAATCCTGAAACTCATCTGAATTTCATCCTCTGTCCTATGATTTCTAAAATGAATAATGATCTTTGTGAACTTACAGAAGAGTTACACATTACTTTACATTACATTACAATTGAAGAGTAAAGAATGCAACATGCATTGAATCAACCAAAAAATACAAACACAATGAGCTTTTTAAAACAAAGACATGCTCTACATTTTTCTTCAGCATCAGGAATAAAATGTGTCCTTTTCAGGGCAGATCAGATCAGTAGAGAGATGGCTTTCTGTCAACAGTTTTATTGCGAAAAGCAATGTTCAGAATATTAATTTCTGTTAAATGAAACCAAATAAAAAAATAGGCCATCCATTAAAAAACAAGTATTAGAACCTTTACATTTACATCTGACAGACGCTTTTATCCAAAACCTTCTACATTGCAATTTAATATTTGTTTCATTATGTGCAATCTTCGGGATTAAACGCATGACCTTGGTTTGCTCTGTTTCGATGTGTGTCTTATCCCCTGTTATTCTTGTCATTTTGTTTCCTGGATTCAATCTGGTTTATTGATTGAGCTTGTTTTGTTTTGTGTTTTAATTAAAGTTTTCAGAATGCATCGAATCCACAAATCTGCTTTCTTTGAACCAGCGTTACACTGAGCTAAAGGAAAGTCCATCTTTGATTTTAACTTCTGCTTTAGGTAATAAAATAAAATAAACCAGACTTTAAAAAAGCAAATAACAAAGAAATCAATCAAAAAGATCTGAAAAGATATTCACATTTACATTTGGGTATTTAGCAGACTCTTTTATCGAAAGCGACTTACAAAGAGTCGAGGAGGCGGTAAAAAGCAGAGACAACAATTGGTGAACAAGTGCTACAACGAGGATAATTAGTTTCACAAAGCGAGATATACCTTTTATATATAAGAGTGAGTAGGTTAGAAAAAAGGATTCCTAGTATTTAGGTGTAGACGGAAGAGATGACCAAGCATGATGTAAGAGGCAGATCATTCCACCATCAAGGAACTGATGCAGAGAAGGTGCGAGAGAGAGATTTCTAACCCTTTTGAGATGGCGCCACAAGAAGTTACTCTTTATTGGAGCGCATAGATCTGGAGGGCATATACCTTTGAATCAGTGAGTGAAGATGCTTCAATGAGCTGAAGGGTGCTGAACCTGTGGTGGTCCTGTAGGAGATGAGAAGACAATTGAATTCAATGCGAGCTGCTATTGGGAGCCAATGTAGTTTAATGAAGAGAGGTGTTACATGGGTCCTTTTGGTTCCTTTTGTATCATCTGCAGGGGTTTGGTTGTGCACATCGGGAGTCCAGCAAGCAGAGCATTGGAGTAGTCCAGCCTGGACAGGACAGAAAAAAAGGGTTTGATCTTTCTAATGTTGTACACCATTAGTCTGCAGGATCTGGCAGTGGCGGCAACATGATCTGTGAAGTTAAGCTGATCATTGATGATTTCTTCCAAGTTTCTAGCAGTCTCGGAGGGCACAATGGTTGATGACCCTATTTAGATAGAGAGGTCACGACAGGTCTTCGGATTGGCTGGAATGACAAGAGGTTCAGTTTTAGCAAGGTTTAGCTGTAGATGATGGTTCTTCATCCAGAGCAAGATGTCGCTTAGGCATGCTGAGACTTGGGTCGAAATCGTCTGATGTTCAGGTTAAAACGCAAGGTTGAGTTGTGTATTGTCCGCATAACACTGATAGGGGAAGCCATGCTTACGAATGACAGATCCCAGTGATGTCATGTATGAGGAAGTAGCCTAAAATGTTGCAGAAAGTTAATAAAACAGCTGGATGTAATAATACATTTGATTCAGTATCTGCTGTTGTCGTCATGTAAAAGGTTATTCTCCTGTATTCTGTGAGCAGTCTTCACATTCTAGTAACACCTTTAAATGTGAATACCTGTTTGAATCATTTCTCTCCTTTTAAATGTAAATAAACACTGAAACTGATCATATAAAACAGTCATTGCTAAATAGGAAAGCTTATGATTTTTTATTTTTATTTTTTGGTTTTATCATGATTTTGTGTGTAAATTAGCTGTGTCCATTTAAATTGTTATGGCCTAATCCAAAGAATGTTTGGAACAAATGATTTTTATGTTTATCAGCCAGTGTCAAAACAGAAGATCACTCACAAGTTTATGTGTCACAGACAGACTGTAGAAACAGATGGATCCATGTTTCCATGTGTCTCAAATCCCTCATTCTTCTGAAACAAATCAGTGTCAAAGATGGATTAGAAACACAATTCTGAGGATTGTCATTGAGTATTGAGATTATACAGAGCCCATGTAACCATTATAATCCCACAAGATGACCTCAACCTCACAAGGCCAAGCCAGTATCACACTTCCCAAGAAAAATCCTGAGTTATATTATATGCCCTTTTATTATATTCTATTATTAAATCTTGTTTATCATTAATGGTCCTGTCAGGTCCGTTTTAATTCTTAATATTCCCGTGCTCTCACACACACACACACACACACACACACACACACACACACACACACACACACACACACACACACACACACACACACACACACACACACACACACACACACACACACACACACACACACACACACACACACACACACACAGACACACACACACACACAGCTTCTCTGCTTAATCTAATCAAGTGTGATGGCTAGCTCGATTAATAAAGCCAGCTATTGACTTCTAATTGGCGCCGCTTGGCTCTGCTAATTTCCTGGGACGAAATTACACTAATGGAGTTGGCTTGATGGAGTACTTATAGGCAACTCCCATGAGGCGAACCATGTGGGAGAGAGAAAGAGAGAGAGACAGAGAGAGAGACAGAGAGAGAGAGAGAGAGAGACCAGAGAGACCAGAGAGACCAGAGAGACCAGAGAGACCAGAGGCCAGAGACCAGAGACCAGAGACCAGAGACCAGAGACCAGAGACCAGAGACCAGAGAGAGAGAGACCATAGAGAGAGAGAGAGGAGAGAGACCAGAAAGAGACCAGAGAGAGACCAGAGAAGGAGAGAGAGAGACCAGAGAGAGAGAGAGAGAGACAGGGAGAGAGACAGGGAGAGAGAGAGACAGAGAGAGAGAGAGAGAGAGAGAGAGAGAGAGAGAGAGAGAGAGAGAGAGAGAGAGAGAGAGAGAGAGAGACAGAGAGAGAGAGAGAGAGAGAGACAGGGAGAGAGAGAGAGAGAGAGACAGGGAGAGAGAGAGAGAGAGAGAGAGAGAGACCAGAGAGAGAGAGAGAGAGAGAGAGACAGGGAGAGAGAGAGAGAGAGAGAGAGACCAGAGAGAGAGAGAGAGAGAGAGAGAGAGAGAGAGACAGAGAGAGAGAGAGAGAGAGAGAGAGACAGGGAGAGAGAGAGAGAGAGAGAGAGAGACCAGAGAGAGAGAGAGAGAGACCAGAGAGACCAGAGACACCGGAGAGAGACCAGAGAGAGAGAGCGAGAGAGAGAGAGAGAGAGAGGAGAGAGAGAGAGAGAGAGAGAGAGAGAGAGAGAGAGATCATCATCACAGACCATTTTCTAATCTGTTCCCTGTTGGACCGGGGAAATGTCATCCTGCAGTATAGTTTACAGTTCAGGATCCCGGACACGGCCGTGCTGAAACTCTAGCCAGCTGTCTACATGCTAATGAATTCTCTCCAAACCGTTCACCTCTGTGGTCTCTCACAATCGCTGATGCATCCTGGATTGATCTCATTAACTAAACACACACACACATCAACCGCAGATACATGCAGTGTATCTAACCTGCAGTGGGTCTTCGTCATTGACTTCTGAGCCAGTCGGTGGTAAACAAATCTGAGTGAAAAAAGTGTTTTCCCCTGTAAACACGAGTTATTTATTAGTGGCAGGACTGGGCAAAGTACAATTCTGTTTCCAATCATGATTACCCAAGTAAAACTTTTATTTAATTATCTTCAGTTCTACATTTTCACCTCAATACATAACTTTTTTTATTTAGATTTTATTATTTAATCTTTCATATATAATTACATTTTTAAGATATTCCTTTCCTTTTTGTGGCTGTAATTATTTGAATGGTCGTATTCAGTAGACACATTTCTATATGTGCGTGCATGAGTGCGTGTGGGCAAAAATAAACTGAAACACGCAGATCTTCTGAACAGTGCTGTTTTTCTTTTCCTGTATCACATCTATTGCATATGGTCTTTATTGTTTGATCCATAGCATGACATCTACAGTAAATCCTCTACAGTGTCTGGTCTTTTGTTTTGGTCTATAGTATGACATCTATAGTGTGACTTACACTATGTGGTCTATAGTGTTTGTTCTAAAATATCTGGTCTATAATTTTTTGAACTATAGTGTCACATCACTTGCATCTGGTATATGATTTTACAGCGATCGAATCTGGTCTATAGTATTATATCATTAGTATCTGGTCTTTACTACCTGGTCTATAATGTCTGGTCTAAAGTATTACATTTATAGTATTTTATATATAGTTCCTGGTTTATGGGGTTTGTTCTATAGTATCTGGTCTAAAGTGTTTCTTCTATGGTATCTTGTCTTTAACCTTTGTTCTATAGTATCCGGTCTATATTGTTTGTTCTTTAGTATCTGGTCCACACTGTTTTGTCAATAGTATCACATCGATAGTGTATGGACCACAGTATTATATCAATAGTATATGGTCTTTAGTACCTGGTTTATGGTGTTTGGTCTTTAGTATCTAGGTGTCAGTTATGAACTGCTGGAGAGAGAGTTGGACTTGTAAGCAGATGGTTGCGGGTACGAATCCCAGTGCCAGAAGGCAATGACCACAGCGTCAAAACATCTTCACCTTGTTTATTCTGCAGTGATAATTAGCCACTGCACAATACTTTAGAGACCCTTTGATATGACACCAAATTAATAAATGTGAAATATGAATCTGGTTTGAAGAGTTTGGTCTATAGCAACACATTGATACATCCTGGACTACAGTATCACATCAATAATATCTGGTCTATAGTACCTGGTCCACAAAGTCGGGTCTATAGTATAACATAGATGGTCTTTGGTCTATAGTATCAGATCTGCATCTTGCAGTTAATCGTAAATGTAATAATGTCATGTGTCATATGATGGTCTTGTCTATGTTATTGTTACAGACAAATATGAAGATCCTAAAACTACAATGCTCAGTTAGGGTAAGGGGTTTACATTATGCTTGAACATTTCTTTTTTTACTTGCCGGCCTTCAGATTTCTGCTGTAAATCTGTAATCTTGTGTGCAGATTATGATGTGACCTGAAAACAAGAGGACGATAGAATAATCCTGTGTTAAGATCTGATATTAAAGAAAGGATTTTGTGTTTTTCATGCAATGGATTACACACAGACATGTCTTACAGGATTAGTGGGCATGATAAGATATAAACATGAAGGTACTTTTTGACCACATGAGAGATTGTAGACCTTATAAATACAGTCTTTGTGTTATAATTCAGTTTAATAGTGGTATCTTTACTTTTGGTTTATTTTATTGTATTCCTTTGACAATGAAAACTGAGAAAACACCTCCATAGGCACCGAGAGCTTAATGTGTTTTTTAAACAGATCAGTAGTTCTGTTTGCAGACCTAGAACATTTGATTCTTTAACAGAGACAAGTACTGACTGAAATATGTGATATTTACCTTTATATTTTAACTTTTATCCATACAAAGAACATTTTGGGGAATCCAAAGTCTGGCATTTATTTACACAGGGAAATGAATAATGTTTAGTATCTTAAAAGGCTGGACTAAAAATATTTAAATTAAATTCAAGTTCTCAAATATATTTTTATTATATGTTTGTGATATCTAAGAAATGAACATAATGTATGAAATCTTTAACATGAATCATGTAAACAAATGTTGAGTGTTTCAATTTAGGTGCACCCTAAAAATGAAAGAGCTTGATATACAGATTCGTGGCTTCTCATTCAAATGATTAATCCGACTGTACTTTTTTGGACATATCTATAGGATTTTTATTAAATATTAATCAATTCAGAGCTTGCAATTAGAATAGAACAGGAACATCTGAATGGATACCCAGCCCTAATCGCTGAAGTTGTGTAGAAGAACAGGGTAGAGGATAAACCTCATCTCACTGAAGAGAAGATGATTCCCTTAATACTTAGCAGCAGGTGTCACTGTCTCTCTGTGCCACTACATCCTCCTTTAACACACACACACACACACACACACACACACACACACACACACACACACACACACACACACACACACACACACACGGACACACACGCACACACACACGGACACACACACACACACACACACACACACACACACACACACACACACACACACACACACACACACACACACACACAGAGTTGCAAGGTTTGCAACTCATATCAGTGATGTGGTTTCAGTTTTCTGAGGTCTGACTGTGAGAGCCGTGTTTCACCTTCACTTCTGGCCTTCAGCGTTAAACTTGACCACAGACACAGAAAACAGCGATCACCCGCTGACAAACGTGTAAATAACGCAGCTCATTAAATATTCATCCACGAGCCACTATATAGGGCTTATAGTTTTAAATATTCATCAATATTTGTAATATTAGATGGTTTTTAGAACCATCACATGCCAGACGTCCAGAGGATAAAAATGTTTTGTCCATATTTCCAGGAATATTCATGAATATACTGCAATGAAATATAACTTTATCTGCTTGTGTATGTTCTTAGACACTATACTAAACTAAAACATAAGGAAAACCTTTTCAACTA
>CM065658.1:14249832-14254832 GCA_033220385.1 Triplophysa yarkandensis | reverse complement strand
GAAGGAGCTGTCAGGAGAGACAGACGAGGTGAGGAGGAGCCTGCGGCGTCTCTCTGACATCAGCCTTGACCTACATTTAGCTTACAAACTGACCACGTTAAAAACCCATCATACAAACATCATCAATGATTCTAATGAACACAGTTGAAGAAGAGATGTATGAACGCTGTTCTTTGATTACAGGCTTGATGATGTAGATCTGCATTGGATTATTACACACAAGGTAAATGAATAAAGTCAAGTGACGTGACATGTGGCCCACACTTGGAATTTGTGCTCTGCATTTAACCCATCCCAGTGCACACACACAGTAAGTGAACACACACACACACTGTGAACACACACCCGGAGCAGTGGGCAGTCATGCTGCAGTCGGGGGAAAGTGCCTTGCTCAACGGACTCACTTCAGTTGTAGTATACCCGCTGGTACCGAGTGTTGAACCAGCAACCTTGGGATGACGAATCAAATACTGTGACCACCAGGCCACGACAACCCAAATTATGTGGTAATAAAATGAGCGTGAGATCCCATTGTACGCTCTTTGAGGGTCTCAGAGGAGAACACGTACGTTTGACAGACCTCCTTGACGGACGCAACATTTCTGAGGACATCACTCTGGAGATGAATGGATAATCCCAATATGCAAAGGAAAGCTATTCGAGCTGAAAAAGATACTCTCTACTGGAGATATATGATGGAGAAACTATGAGTTATAGATGTGCAGTATCTAAAAAAGGACACAGGGCTTGTTTTTCACATGACTGTAAGGATACAAGGAAGATATGGATCTTCTAAAATATTTCTTGAGATGTAATCCCTGATAAAAAATGAATAGCATCCAGGCAGACCTCCTCGTGGCATGTCTTTAATGTGGGGATGTTGTAGTCTCTTGACAGAATCAGGGCGTGAAATGGTTCAAAAGCATCCAGCCAACAGATCTCAAGGTTTTCTCTCTGATGGGCTTCTGACATTTAGGGTTAGAATCATAAGTATGCTTTGCCTTTGAGTTCAACAATTACAAGTCGAATAGAAGGGGCCATGGACATTTAAATTAATATTATATTGTTCCAAAATCACTAAGTGACCTTCATTGTGTGGTCATGATTCCATCCCACATTCAAACAGCCGTACTGATTATCCTTACAGCAAAATATGAGCTTCACAATTTATCTTTAAAATCATACGGAGCACTTGGCCTATTCAATTTTATGCTTTAAAAACAATAAACTGATGTGAAAGTTCAGCAGCAGTCATACTTCTCTTTTCCACATGCTGGCTTGTGCTAAACTTTCTGAATGTTCTGCAATGAAAGGGGGCGGGGGGGTGACACATCAGAGGAGATTGACAGAAGACATGTGAGCTCATGATGGGACATTGACAGGGCGGCTGATTCTTTTAACACATGACACTGTCAGATTAACAGGCACACAGCATCAGTACGTAACATCCAGATGAGTTTCAATCATCTCATTTAAATAATATAAATTCATTCTGAAAAGGGAACACACGTCTACTAATAAAAAAAACTCCTGACAAATTGAGCAAGAAATATGGCTGACATGAAATGGGTCTTCTTGACTCGACATATCCTGCTGAGGATGTTATATCACAATAAGATTTAAGTACCTTAAAATACAAAATACAACAATTTGTGGTGGGCAGAGATATTTTTTTAATCTAGATTAATCTCACGGTAAATTTGGAATTAATCTAGATTAGAATTTGAATTCTGTGGAAGGCATTTAGAATATGTGTGCCACCCAAATAATGAGCAAAAGTAAATCATTACACAAGCTGCAAACAACGTTATGCCGCGTTACACCAGACGGGAAAAATCACGTGAGTTGAAAATAATTGAACTTTGGCGAAATTTCTCGGCGCGTTAACCAATCAGGAGCTTTATCTCTAACAAACATGGAGGAGAAAGTCATCAGGGCTTTATATGGAAACACAGAGCTTTATAAATCCACTTTATACTTTTATTTACTTTTATTATACCGTTATTTTACTCTTATTAAACGTTTCTTATACTTTAACATAGACAGGAATAAAAGTGATACTTACTGGAAAAAATTTTGTGAAGAAAAAAATTCTCTTTACTCAATTTGAGCTTTATATACAAATTGAGAGTATAAATAAAGCCGTCACATGAAGTTTAATCGCTTTATTTTACAATTAAAGACTTTTACTCTGACAAGTGTTGAGTTCACCTGACAGAAGCCCCTCCCCTCTGACAGAAGCCCCTCCCCTCTGACAGAAGCCCCTCCCCTCTGTCAGAAGCCCCTCCCCCCTGCGCGAATGACGCGTTGGACGCAAATTGTTTAAAGAGTTTAAAAGTTCAAGCGTGAAACTCCACGCGTGCGGCGCGTCAGCACGTGAAACTCCACGCGTCTGGTGTGAGCGCAGCATTAAGTCTTGTCGAGGTTTCCTTTGGGAAGTTTCTTTAAAATAAACCCGGCGGCTTCACAGGAGCATCATGTCAGCGCGTCATGTGTGATGACGTCACTCCACAGCAGGTACACACACAGGTGAGAAGACTCGCTCTCGCCCCCACCTTTGTAATTCAGTTACGTATACATCGGCGCTAAAAGATGAAAGGTGAAAGGTCATCATAGCTTGTGTAGTATAGACGCAGCTCCTAACCCAACTTTAGATTAACGGTTATATTTCATCATAAGAGTCTCACGTTATTTTATGAAGTTTACTTTATTTAACACAGTTATATTTCATGATAAGAGTCTCACGTTATTTTATGAAGTTTACTTTATTTAACACAGTTATATTTCATGATAAGAGTCTCACGTTATTTTATGAAGTTTACTTTATTTAACACAGTTATATTTCATGATAAGAGTCTCACGTTATTTTATGAAGTTTACTTTATTTAACACAGTTATATTTCATGATAAGAGTCTCACGTTATTTTATGAAGTTTACTTTATTTAACACAGTTATATTTCATGATAAGAGTCTCACGTTATTTTATGAAGTTTACTTTATTTAACACAGTTATATTTCATGATAAGAGTCTCACGTTATTTTATGAAGTTTACTTTATTTAACACAGTTATATTTCATGATAAGAGTCTCACGTTATTTTATGAAGTTTACTTTATTTAACACAGTTATATTTCATGATAAGAGTCTCACGTTATTTTATGAAGTTTACTTTATTTAACACAGTTATATTTCATCATAAGAGTCTCACGTTATTTTATGAAGTTTACTTTATTTAACACAGTTATATTTCATCATAAGAGTCTCACGTTATTTTATGAAGTTTACTTTATTTAACACAGTTATATTTCATGATAAGAGTCTCACGTTATTTTATGAAGTTTACTTTATTTAACACAGTTATATTTCATGATAAGAGTCTCACGTTATTTTATGAAGTTTACTTTATTTAACACAGTTATATTTCATGATAAGAGTCTCACGTTATTTTATGAAGTTTACTTTATTTAACACAGTTATATTTCATCATAAGAGTCTCACGTTATTTTATGAAGTTTACTTTATTTAACACAGTTATATTTCATCATAAGAGTCTCACGTTATTTTATGAAGTTTACTTTATTTAACACAGTTATATTTCATCATAAGAGTCTCACGTTATTTTATGAAGTTTACTTTATTTAACACAGTTATATTTCATCATAAGAGTCTCACGTTATTTTATGAAGTTTACTTTATTTAACACAGTTATATTTCATCATAAGAGTCTCACGTTATTTTATGAAGTTTACTTTATTTAACACAGTTATATTTCATCATAAGAGTCTCACGTTATTTTATGAAGTTTACTTTATTTAACACAGTTATATTTCATGATAAGAGGCTCACGTTATTTTATGAAGTTTACTTTATTTAACACAGTTATATTTCATCATAAGAGTCTCACGTTATTTTATGAAGTTTACTTTATTTAACACAGTTATATTTCATGATAAGAGTCTCACGTTATTTTATGAAGTTTACTTTATTTAACACAGTTATATTTCATGATAAGAGGCTCACGTTATTTTATGAAGTTTACTTTATTTAACACAGTTATATTTCATGATAAGAGTCTCACGTTATTTTATGAAGTTTACTTTATTTAACACAGTTATATTTCATGATAAGAGTCTCACGTTATTTTATGAAGTTTACTTTATTTAACACAGTTATATTTCATGATAAGAGTCTCACGTTATTTTATGAAGTTTACTTTATTTAACACAGTTATATTTCATGATAAGAGTCTCACGTTATTTTATGAAGTTTACTTTATTTAACACAGTTATATTTCATGATAAGAGTCTCACGTTATTTTATGAAGTTTACTTTATTTAACACAGTTATATTTCATGATAAGAGTCTCACGTTATTTTATGAAGTTTACTTTATTTAACACAGTTATATTTCATGATAAGAGTCTCACGTTATTTTATGAAGTTTACTTTATTTAACACAGTTATATTTCATGATAAGAGTCTCACGTTATTTTATGAAGTTTACTTTATTTAACACAGTTATATTTCATGATAAGAGTCTCACGTTATTTTATGAAGTTTACTTTATTTAACACAGTTATATTTCATGATAAGAGTCTCACGTTATTTTATGAAGTTTACTTTATTTAACACAGTTATATTTCATGATAAGAGTCTCACGTTATTTTATGAAGTTTACTTTATTTAACACAGTTATATTTCATGATAAGAGTCTCACGTTATTTTATGAAGTTTACTTTATTTAACACAGTTATATTTCATCATAAGAGTCTCACGTTATTTTATGAAGTTTACTTTATTTAACACAGTTATATTTCATCATAAGAGTCTCACGTTATTTTATGAAGTTTACTTTATTTAACACAGTTATATTTCATGATAAGAGTCTCACGTTATTTTATGAAGTTTACTTTATTTAACACAGTTATATTTCATGATAAGAGTCTCACGTTATTTTATGAAGTTTACTTTATTTAACACAGTTATATTTCATGATAAGA
>CM065658.1:14212332-14244832 GCA_033220385.1 Triplophysa yarkandensis | reverse complement strand
AATTCAGCAGGCCACACATTTCATTTCAAAGAGCCGGCGGAGTTACCAGAGCCACGTCCACCCGTATCTGCAGGTCAACAACCAAATGCAATTGCTTACAAATATTAGCAAGTTTTGATACATTAAGTGAAGACAAGCAGGTCAATCAGTCACCTTCATTTATATAGTGTCTTAAACAAAATATATTTGGTCAGCTGAACAACATTGATTGGTAAAACAGTGTCTCCATAATGCAAAATGATAGTTAAAGGCAGTTCATTATTGAGTTCAGTGATGTCATTTCTGTTCAGTTTAAAAAGTGTCTGTGCATTTATTTTCAATCAAGTCAACGATATCGCTGTCAATTAAGAGACCCCATCTAATCAAGCCAGAGATGACAGCGGCAAGGAACCAAAACTCCATGGGTGACAGAATGGAGAACAAACCTTGGGAGAAACCAGGCTCAGTTGGGGAACCCGTTCTCCTCTGACCAGACAAAACCAGCAGGTCAATTCCAGAAGAATCCTCTGTATCCTGCGGTCTTATCCTGACGTTCATCTGAGAAAAGATCTTATAGGGGCTCTAGTTGTCCTGGTGTTCGCTGTCTTTCAGGGTTGGTGGCGGCTTTTCTAAAATCCTTTTAAGATTTGGATATCAGAAGCATGTTAGTATGTTATGTGTACAACAGGACCGAAGTAAGATGCTCATAATTCCTGGTTACAAACTGTCTCTCTGTCTGCAGCTCTTTTTAAAGAGAGGCAAATACAAAAATGATTTAATGTCTCCGTCGTTCCTCATAGAAAGCTAAAAAAGCCGATAGAGAAGACACCTGCTTTCCACATCTCAATGCTGTTGTAGAAGAGATTTCAATAAAACTCAAATAGATTCACTTTGCTTTCCCCATTAGCTTTAATAACATCTCCATTAGGTCTCCTGAGCTATGACTGGAGAGCAATGAAATGATCTTCTGGGACACATTTATTCCAGTTTTCCTCAGACCTTGTTTTGTTTGAAATTAAAAAACAACATCCAGACCCTGAATTAGAGATCAGAATAATCCTGAACTGATTTGAACTAATGAAATGTCGCTGATGTCAAGCATTCACGCATTGGGATGAGCAGATAAAGGACATGACATGATTAGGTTCCTGAGACAGAAATCTCATCACTTCAGATTACACAGCATCAGCTTTTTTTCCACAGGCTTAAACTATCATCTTCAACTGAGCATAAACAAATAAACAGACGGATAAATAGATTTACTGGAGCATTGATGGATTTATATCAAACAGATCACAGATTTGTTTGTACAGCATTCCAAAACAATACCAACGTTCATGTAATCCACTCAAACATCTTCACTGCTGGAGTATATCGGACTTTTTTGTATTTCAGTGTTTCTAACTCACGCTTTTGTCACATCATGTTTACGAAATGTTTAACCGTATACCCAGTGATGTACAGAAAAGTTTTTATTTTTGTCGTTTCATTATCGAACATGATCTCCTTTTCTTTCTTATGTATTGGTTTAATAAAGCTGAATATTTGTGTTTTCCAGAGTAGCAAATTTTCTTCCTCATAAGAACTTCTAACAATATCTATCAGCTTAAATGAGATTTTTCTTTACAAGCATTCAAGCACTTTTATGCTTCATGTTTTTGTTTTTTTCCAGGTTGTACAGTACGTGTCATGGTTTAGTGCAGTATTGACACTGATGTGAACCTCTTTTTTTTTGTGATGTCCTTAAAGATCCTCAGATATCTCTGGAGTCAATAAATTGGAGTTAAACAGAAGGTAAAAGGAGTTTTTGAGCACACAAACCTCACAGCCGGACACTGTAGTGTTTATCTTCTAAAAAAACTCCAGACTGTTATGACAGAAGATATTTTTCTCAATAAAGCTCATATCTTCTCTGAACTCCATTAAACTTGATCTCACATCACAGAGAGCTGAGTAGTTTTATTAGTTTATGCTGACGATGTTAATGGCAATATTTATAAAAATATAATTGAAATAGGATTCTGCTTAATGGGACAGAACGATGAATAAACATCAAAGTTAACACAAACACATCCGTCATATCACTTTGTGAAAATATGAGGGAATTTTAAAACATGACCTGCTTGCTCTTCAGGTCAAACAGAAACCTCATGAACGCAGTAAATCTGATTCCTCGTTTCCGTTCTGCACTTTTACAAGTGGCGTGTGCACGATCGTCTCGAGTGTGTCTTCTCTTGACCCACCGAAATTATGTTACACATGAAACCTGAGCTCACCAAAATGCTTTCAGGAACTTTTAAAATGGTGTTTAACAGAGTCTTTATAGTCACACTAAAACTTCAGACCCACGGGGAAAGCGATGAGAGACTCGGCTCACAATTTAACTCTTTCAATCAAAATCAAACTATAATTACTGATGAATGTTTCAAGAAGGTTTTGCTCAACGTTAATGAGAAACATTATGGTTGAATCAGGGAAAAGAATTTTGCTTTTATGTTAATGTGTTAGGCCAAAGCTTCCTCAATCTCTTTGGTGTAGCAATGCAGTAGCGTTCCAACAGAACATAAGTCACAGAGCTTTATATTCATCTTGAATTTCCTTATGAGTAAGGCTGAATGCATGTGTGGGTGGGGGGGTGTGAAGGAGGGGCAGAGACCCTGTGACCCCGTCGCTCGCCTCCTTGTAAAAACAGCTACGGGGGGCACCGACAAGTGAAGAAATGGAAGCCATGTGACATAAGACAGGTCTCATAAATACACACAAGATCACAGAGCCACTTAATGTTGGAGAGAGCAGGCGTCTCTTTTACCATCTCAACTACAGCATGTTAAAAGGTGCCTAAAGTGTAATATGAAACCAATAAAAAACAAACATTTCCTGATAACACCAAACTCCTGAACGCACTTGAGAACGTTCTTCAGACTCTCTCTGTACTGTCGTCATTCAACTCCTACACCAAATCATATATCACCAATAAATATGACAACATGAGGTTTGATTCTGTACAACTGTCGGATGAAAAAAATCATTATCCATTCACCTAAAATGATATAACAGTAAATCTAACAATAAGAACTGTTTGCAGAGGACTATGTCCAGAGGACACAATATACTCGGTATGGTAGAAAACAGACAAAAGCCTAAACACAATTTATTGGATAAACCTTTTTGTACTATATACAAAGAATACAGAGGAAAACACCAAGTGGACAGTAAATGAACTCTGAGTTTGGTAGGTTCTACATTTTGCGATGTTTAAAAGGTGAGCATTAGTTTACACTGCAAACACACACATAATTCTCTTATAAATATATGTGAATAAAGAATAGCTGGAGAGCTGTAATGCGGAGCGGCGAGTTCTGCTGCAGCTCTTTCAGCACATGATTCAGATTGAACGGCTCTGTTTAACAGGAAGGATGACATCAGGTTAACCAGCAGAACCCGGGATGACCTCATCACACGGAAATGAAAGGTCTGTGTGGGGGTCTCAGAGATATTGAACATTTCCTCAACTTCAGCCTTAGACGTAAATAATTAGTGATGAATAACATTTCATATTGATAAGGACTACAATCTTGATCTGAAAGAGAGAATCAATGACATATGTTCATTCAGTTTGATTTGTACAACAGTTCAAGCTCATAATGGGAGTAAGGTCTGGAGATGCATGACGGTCCGCCTGCTGGGTTTCCTCTGAAGGAGCATTCTAAAGAAATGTAATGTGGGATGAGATCTCCCTCCACTGCCCTTCGTACATGCCGCACTGGCATCGGGGTCGGTCCAGAAACCTCTGATGGCAAAATGCTTTAATCAGGCCAGAATCCCTAATGAATGGAGGCTGAGAGTCTGCAGAGAACCGGAGGAAGACGGAAGGCAATTTCTGGAAATGATTACTGACTCATTTCCTTGTTTATCCTTCCTTTGAAAGAGAGAGAGAGAGAGACCCACGCCTACTGCCACACCGGCCCTTTACACGGCACACATACATCCCCCTCTCGCCCGTCCGTCCGCCCGACAGCCACTCCTTTCTATATCATTGTTGGCCCATTTCTTGTGAACATTTGGCACACTAGATCAAGCTAGTCCTGCTTCTTTTCATGTTGAGGGCTGTTCCTTCTCTCGCTCTTGTTCACCTCAAGTGGGAATGGCAGCTTAGTCTGAAGTTAATGGCTGGAAATCTCCAACTAACCTCCCCAACAGCTGTCTCTTCAACCTTTTTCTCTTTCTCCTCACCATTCCTTCCTTTCTTAGCATTTCCCCCTTCTTGTTTTGTTTTCCTGTTCTCTCCTCCTCGAGCCAATCAGAAGGAGACAGTCGGCAATAGGCCGATTGTTGATAAAACAAGCACTCTAGTGAGTTTTTCAAAAATTGCCTTTCCACAGACAAGTGGCTGGAGGCCGGAAGGGAGGTGAAGGACACGCTGTGTAAAGCTCTCTTGTTTTCAACCCAGTCTTGTTGAAAAGAAGAATGGAGAAAGCTTGGCCATTGCACTTGCCTTTCATTTGCCGTCCACCCTCAAATGGCAATAGTGGAAGAAGTATTAATGACGTATGAGCTCCTAATAGTGAACTTCATCTTTATACAGCCTCATTTATTCTATAGATGGAGAAATGTGCACGAGAAACGTGCAATTAATGTTCTTGTACTGTATAAGTGACTTTTGAAAAGAAGTGCGAATTGAACATATTTTATTTTAACTGGCAAATATCTCAAGTAATTTCCACAGGTGAATCAAGCCGGTCGTACAGTAACAGTAAAGACAAATGCAATGGACGTGTGTCGCTCATGTACAGACTACTTCAGTCACTTCTTCTCCAAAGGCCCTGTTGTTTTACTATGACACAGGACTATGCGTGGGGCTGTTTTGTTTTTCGCAGCGTCCGACCTGTCAGCTTTTCACTTGTGATTAATATCTGCCTGCTTCAAGCTCATCATCTGTCACGAGTTTAGCACCCAGTCACAAGAGCGGACAGATCACGCTAAAACACAATGACACTGCTGGTGTGAAAGAAGATACTAATTCTGGCTAATTAGCTGACAAGAGCATGAGCGAGAAACGAATGAGGCCGGGAGGAGAAAGACGGCAGTGCCATGTAAGCATTTCTCCGTCCCTCTGACCTCTTTGAAGCCTCTTTGTCTCTGAATCTTTTATCGGTAGAGTATCTTTGTAAAGCTTCGAATGAAGCCTTAGGTTGTCATGCTTTCTTTCTTTATTAGAGCAGCGCTAATTGATATCAAATGTATTTTAAGATAAATCTCCTGTTATCTAAACACAAGACTCCTTAATAAAGACCTAGTCATACATTTACAGAATCAACATAAAGATCTTTGACGTTTATTCTGAACGCATGTGCACCAAAGCAAGACATTCAATAATGCTTGTCAAGGTAAATAAATTCATATTGATGATTAAGAAACTCCATATCCATCTGAATGTGGTAATTAGATGTAAGTTCTCTCTGTGTACATAACAATTTGTACATCTGTGTGTATTCTTCAGAAAGTCCTTCTGTCCAACATGAAGTTCTGAGATCACTGTTTACAAGTTGAGTTGTAAAAATGCTGATGTGAATGTAAAGTGCTAATCAAATGTTAATTTTTAACAATTAAATGCTTAACCACATTTCCTTCTTTTTTTTTGTAAAACAGTAAATATGCAGATAACAGTAATGATATTTAATCTGTGATTGAACCATAAAGAAGAAATACAGGTGTGATACAAACCTTCTGTTAAGTGCACAGTGTCTGAGCGTTGTCATGGAGATGGTTTGTGATGTAGTGATGTGACAGGTGTAAATGAAAGGATCCGGGCATGTAACAGGTCATTAACACCATTTGCTGGTGTCTGTTTCAGCGGAAGACCTTCAGAAGACATTCTCTACAGCAAGAGATGATAGAACACATACAGAAGACATTAAAACTCATTGTTTGAATCCTCATGTTCTTCAAGAATGTTTGCTTAAAGGTTATCAGCAACTCTGACACTATAATTAGTTTGAGGTTATGAGCTTTTCTTTTGGCCCAGAATAAAAAACCCTGAGGAAGCTTTGTAGCTTGGTAAAAATCACACTGACCTGACAGCACACATGAAGGGGGAGAAATACTCATAGCTAATGTGAGCTGACATTATGGATGTCAGATTTATCAGATCATCAGCCCATGGGCTTTCAGTGGCCATTAAAAACTAAACCCACACAAACAACGGAGAAATATCCTGCAGACTTCTACAGGTGCTTAAATGATCAAGTGCAGGACAATGAAAATCATATGCATAAGTACATCTTGTAAATTCTTAAGTAGGTCAACACCAAACATTTTTAACTGTGAACTAGTGTTATGAGCAAGACAGAAGATATTTGCATTGTATTTCCATCAGAGTGATTCCATTGAAAAGTGTGATAGATCGGATAGATCTGATCATGGCACAGGGGTGGGGTACAGTGAGGTGGTCTCTGACACACATTTGAGATGATATCTATTACCGTGTGTGACAGGCCTATCCGAGTGCAGACTTTGATGCTCTCTCGCTCTGACAGCCTGATCTCACTGATGCTGATGGCTGAAGGCACGAATCAGAGAAGCTTTCTTACGGATTCTGGTGGCCGAAGCAGCGCTTCGTGTTTTTGAGCTCCTCTACTGTGTCGTGAAGGTGTATCTCATCCTCCTGCTAAACCCTCGTTGCTCGCTTCTGTTGCTCTTAAAAATAAAAATCAGTCCCGTCCAATATTTTGGATTGAAGGAACAAGATGGAGTTAAGGTCCTTAGAGAGGCCCTAAATATTTCAGAATTTAACATATTATTACATATAAAATGACTGACCTTAACTTGACTTTCTTCTTCAAAACACAAAAGAAGATGTTTTGAAAAATCCTTCTGACTTTCATCGTATGAACATTAAACCGCTGAGACATTTCACTAAATATGGGACAAATAGAGTCACAAACAAGTATAGAAAGAACGTGTCCCTTTAAAGATTAACCGCACAGTTAATGATATCTTTTTTAGTGGTATCATTTATCATAATTGTTTATCATATAAGGAATTGAAAGCTTGTTTATTCAATATATAAAAATAATCATCATAGTTGATATTTATATAATTGTACATATGTATATTATAAAGAGTGACACATGAATCATAGATTGAGTTTAGTTTATCAGACATCTTCATTTATATTTACTCAGTTGGCAAACACTTAAAGTATCTAAAGTATTGTACAGTATACATCTATCACTGCAGAGTAAACAGGGCTAAGATGTCTTACTCAAGAACACTTCAGTTATTTTTCTGCTGGCAGTGAGATTCAAACCATTCTGCTTACGAGTCTCTGACCACCAGACCACAACTTTTTTCACATTATTGCTCAATAGAGATGCTCATCCTCCCTGATGATTGACAGGACCTTCTACCCAACTGGCGCGCTCCCTGTCGCTGCTGCGTTCAGAGTAAATGGTTGTGGCAAGCCTGTGCACGAGGAGCCTGTCGCCCTCTCTCCGTGTGTCACAGAGGTACAGAACTCATCTCTACAGCCTCTGGCCACCACGCCACTCCAATCACTTCATTCAGACCCAATCCTACTGTTATTTCCTCAAGCACACATTTATTTCTGTCACTTTCCATATTCTTGTACTCAAATGGAGTTTGGTTTTCTTGGTAGACGTCTCGTGTGCAGAACACAGATGAAATCAGAGAGCCATGGGCTAAAGGAACAGGAACCGGTTTCTGACGGGTTTGCTGCAAGATGGAGACTGGACCGGAGTCTTTCAGAGAGACTGAAATCAGATACAGAGAATCTCCGAGCTGTCAGATGATTTTCTCCGTAAAAGAAAACACAAGATTTTGTGTGTTATCGTTGTCATTTATTTTAGTTAAGAAATGCTGCCTTAAATCCTCACATTACGAACGTATAATAAAAGAACATGTAAATAAACTGTAAATCCATCTTCACTGAGAAGCCCAGTAATGTTAGTTTACGACACTCTTGTCTAATCTTCCTGATGGCTCTCAGCTTTGCTTTGGTGTAACTGATGAATCTATTCTAATGGAATGAATCGAGCAATCTGTCTTAAAGCATTGATCTGCACATTTCTGTTCAGACCCTCCTGTTCCTGCCCCGATACAAGCGTTAGCAGAGATTTCTCCCTTTTATTGACACCCCAGATTTACTGCTAAACTTCTGCCCAAGCTTGGCCCGACCTCCCACACACAACGTCTGCTAGAGTGAAGCAGGCACTTTAAGAAATGCAGAAAGATTCTGTGTGCATGACCACCCTCACAGTTCTCTGTCAGATCATAAAACATAATTGTGCTTTTAAAGACTTTCAGAAGGAGAACTGTGGGACTAGGATGCAGGTCAGCTCATCGCCAATGTCCCCTGTGCCCGTTCAGACGCCGTGTTAGGTTGTTTTTAGTCAATAAATCAGATGATCATAAAGTTCTTTACATGTTCAGGCTGTCAGATGGGGAACTGTGAGATTTCTTTCTCCAGACGTCCTTCTGGATGTTGATGAGGTGTTGGTGCAGGTAACAGTGTGCAGAACACACACAAGCACTACAGAAGAACTGGATGAAGGTCTCAGTGAGAGAGAGCCGCTGTAGTCTAACTTTAATCATAAACTTTAGAAATTTAACAGTTGAAAGGCAACCGCGCTTTTTCCTTGACACTGTTTACAAGTTGTTTGTACTTTGTTTAACCTGCCGGACGCTGCAGACATCAGCTTTAAAATGTTGTCATAGTCTTGATACATCATTTTTACTTAAATATTATTTCATCATACAGGAAATTTTAGTGTGCAAAATATATAACCTGTGTATCTTCTGTGAGAGTGTGTGTATGTTCTGTGAGTGTGTGTGTATCGTCTGTGAGAGTGTGTGTATGTTCTGTGAGAGTGTGTGTATGTTCTGTGAGTGTGTGTGTGTATCGTCTGTGAGTGTGTGTGTATCTTCTGTGAGAGTGTGTGTATGTTCTGTGAGTGTGTGTGTATCTTCTGTAAGAGTGTGTGTGTATCGTCGGTGAGTGTGTGTGTGTATCTTCTGTGAGTGTGTGTGTATCTTCTGTGAGTGTGTGTGTATCTTCTGTGAGAGTGTGTGTGTATCGTCGGTGAGTGTGTGTGTATCTTCTGTGAGTGTGTGTGTATCTTCTGTGAGTGTGTGTGTATCTTCTGTGAGAGTGTGTGTGTATCGTCGGTGAGTGTGTGTGTATCTTCTGTGAGAGTGTATGTATGTTCTGTGAGTGTGTGTGTATCGTCTGTGAGTGTGTGTGTATCTTCTGTGAGAGTGTATGTATGTTCTGTGAGTGTGTGTGTGTATCGTCTGTGAGTGTGTGTGTATCTTCTGTGAGAGTGTGTGTATGTTCTGTGAGTGTGTG
The DNA here is from genome assembly GCA_033220385.1 of Triplophysa yarkandensis. Taxonomy (NCBI): domain Eukaryota; kingdom Metazoa; phylum Chordata; class Actinopteri; order Cypriniformes; family Nemacheilidae; genus Triplophysa; species Triplophysa yarkandensis. The sequence goes on along the minus strand of CM065658.1, from coordinate 14,235,486 downwards.
TGTGTATCGTCTGTGAGTGTGTGTATATGTTCTGTGAGTGTGTGTGTATCTTCTGTGAGACTGTGTGTGTATCGTCTGTGAGTGTGTGTGTATCTTCTGTGAGAGTGTGTGTATCTTCTGTGAGTGTGTGTGTATCTTCTGTGAGTGTGTGTATATGTTCTGTGAGTGTGTGTGTGTATCTTCTGTGAGTGTGTGTGTATGTTCTGTGAGTGTGTGTGTATGTTCTGTGAGTGTGTGTGTATCTTCTGTGAGACTGTGTGTGTATGTTCTGTGAGTGTGTGTGTTTGTTCTGTGAGTGTGTGTGTATCTTCTGTGAGACTGTGTGTGTATGTTCTGTGAGTGTGTGTGTATCGTCTGTGAATGTGTGTGTGTATCTTCTGTGAGTGTGTGTGTATCTTCTGTGAGTGTGTGTGTATCTTCTGTGAGTGTGTGTGTATCTTCAGTGAGTGTGTGTGTGTATCTTCTGTGAGTGTGTGTGTGTATCGTCTGTGAGTGTGTGTGTATCTTCTGTGAGTGTGTGTGTATCTTCAGTGAGTGTGTGTGTATCTTCTGTGAGTGTGTGTGTATCTTCTGTGAGTGTGTGTGTATCTTCTGGGTTTGTTTGTTTAGTGTGTCTAAGTGTGTGTGTGTGTGTGTGTGTGTGTGCGTGCGTGCGTGCGTGCGTGCGTGCCTGCGTGCGTGCGTGCATGCCTGCGTGCATGCTTATGTGTGCTTGTGCGTGTGTGCTTGTGTGTGCTTGTGCGTGTGTGCTTGTGCGTGCATGCGTGTGTTTGCTTATGCTTGCGTGCGTGTGTGCGTGCGTGTGTTTGTTTGTGTGTGCTTGTGCGGTTGTGTGTGTACCTCAAATCAAGAATCACAAATCAAGAGATTTATACTTTAATTTTCAAAATAATCTTTTTTTTTAAACGCACGGCTTTAATAAACTTTAATAAACTAAATGTAGCTTAAGAATATAAATCCAGACCTATATTGTCTCCTATGCACTGAAAAACATTGGTCATTGGAATAAATTTCAATATTTAAACTATTTCACGTGATTTAATAGATTTTTTTACATTCACTTTTCTAGAATTTTAAGAGAGATTTTGTTAAAAAAGAATTTAATCATGAGAAAAAAAATTTCTGTTCATGAACAATTAAGTGAATCCAAGATCCATTTTTTCGGTATGGTAATTTTTTGGGGGTTTGGGTTTTAGGATGATTTATTTTGGTACTAAATATCTATTGCAGATTTTCTGCTTTGTCCAAATCAGTCCATATCTTCATAAACTGCCCAGACGGAAATCTGAGCAGCCTGAGGGCTGGAATTCATTTACTGCACTTTTATTAAATCAATTCTGTTTTTCTTACAGTGAGGCCATACAACATGATAATGCACCGGACAATCACATTACTGCAATGCCTTCAACTACAAACCCCACAGACACTGCTGAGACAGAGCTGAGACAGAGCTGAGACAGAGCTGAGACAGAGCTGAGACAGAGCTGAGACAGAGCTGAGACAGAGCTGAGATACCGCTGAGATGCTCCTGAGACGATAATCACATTACTGTAATATGTACAACTAAAAACCCCACAGAGGCCGCTGAGACAGAGCTGAGACAGAGCTGAGACAGAGCTGAGACAGAGCTGAGACAGAGCTGAGACAGAGCTGAGATGCTCCTGAGACGATAATCACATTACTGTAATACGTACAACTAAAAACCCCACAGAGGCCGCTGAGACAGAGCTGAGACAGAGCTGAGACAGAGCTGAGATGCTCCTGAGACGCTTCTGAGACGATAATCACATTACTGTAATACGTACAACTAAAAACCCCACAGAGGCCGCTGAGACGCCCCTTTTGGGATTAAAATCTGTATCCAATTCATATTTATAAATGTAAGCAAACTAAATATTCTCCTGTAGCTTCTTATCAAACAGACGGGCGAGGGCCAATAAACACACATGAAAAGAACACTCTTGTGTGTAATACAGCTGAAGTGGTGGTGTTGTTTAATCTGTCTGACCTGTCACCAACACCGGCCACACACGGGGCATTTATACCAGAACCCAAAAGGCCCCATTCCTTTCAGGTCAACTAAACTATAGCTAAAGCTTCTACACGGATGCTTTGTGTTCTTTAATAACCAAGTGTTCACTGACCAACAAAGACCGGAGAGACACTGACATGACCCACATAATTGGCAAGAAGTCTTGCGTTCTACAATTTGATCAATTTGCCACATTGAACTGCTGTGCGCTGTGCTGTCTGTCCCCCGCAGCGATACACTGCCTGCCCGAACGCCCGCCACCCCCCTTCTCCGGACACACTTCTGCCCCCAAATCAGCACACAAACACGCCTTTGCTCTGTCATGCGCTGGCATGGCCGGACCTTGGTCTGACAGTTTGTCTCTGAACATATGGCGGATGGCAATAAAGTTAAGCTGATCTATGCAGGGGCAGGCTGCGTGCCCGAAGGCCTTCTGCGCATTTCAGTTTCTCTCTTTGTCTCCTTACATCTCTCACAGTAATGTGATGTAGTCTGAGTTTACCCACATTCATCGGGCAGGTCCAGCAGTCACGCCAGCTCAGTATTTTATATCACTGCTCGGTGTGCTAAAAGTTTCAGTGACATTAAAATACAATTAAAGCATAGAATTGAGATCGTTATAATGTCTCAATCTATAGATACCGAGATTTAATTAGGACTTACTTCAGGCTGTGAAACAGAGTACTTAACTCTCCACATATCTCTTTGCTTAGATTGTAAAAGTCAAATTCATCTTTATTTCTAAATAGAGAAATATATCAACAATAAAAATTCAAGAAATGTTTTCTTTTCTTACTAAATTAAAGGATAGTGATTCCACTAGTGGGAAATAGAAGGCAGTGATGTGTTTGAATGCACAGTAGACATACACATTACACACAAATGTGTTGGTAAAGCCTCATCAGTCAGCATCACACATGCAGACAGTAAATGCGCTCGGCTGCGCTCGGGTGCGCCTGAGCATCTGTGAGGGCAGAGACATGCAGCGGATGAGAGAGATAACAGGTGATTGACAGCTGTCCTCAGAAACACATCCACAGGTGAGAAGATGCCACGGTCACACACTGCTGGTGTTTGATGACACCGCTGGACACGAGTGACACAGGTGAGGAAGAAACCTGTCAGAACACACATGACATCAGTCAGACAAGCACATGTATGGCCTGACACACGCACACACACACACACACGTTCACGAACGAGCACACGCACGCATACACACTCGCGGACACATACGCGCACACACACTCACACGCAAAATTACATCTGCTTTTTATTTTCTTATCTCTTGCTCTCTTTAGATTGAGTGAGTGAGTGAGTTAGAGAGTGAGTTTGCAAGTGTGTGTGCGAGCGTGCAAGAGTCAGTAAGTGTATGTGTGTGCGTGTGTGCATGCATGCGTGCATGTGCGAGTGTATGCATGAATGTGCATGTGAGCGTGCAAGAGTGTGGAACTTCAAGAGTGTGCCACTTGAGTGAGTACTTGAGTGAGCATGCAACAGTGTGTAACTTGAGTGAGTGAGTGAGCGTCCAAGAGTGTGCAACTTCAGCGAGCAAGAGTGTGCAACTTCAGTGAGTAAGTGAGTGAGCGTGCAAGAGTGTGTGTGTGTGTGTGTGTGTGTGTGTGTGTGTGTGTGTGTGTGTGTGTGTGTGTGTGTGTGTGTGTGTGTGTGTGTGTGTGTGTGTGTGTGTGTGTGTGTGTGTGTGCAAGAGTGTACAACTTCAGCGAGCAAGAGTGTGCAACTTCAGTGAGTAAGTGAGTGAGAGTGCAAGAGTGTGTGTGTGTGTGTGTGTGTGTGTGTGTGTGTGTGTGTGTGTGTGTGTGTGTGTGTGTGTGTGTGTGTGTGTGTGTGTGTGTACAAATTGAGTGAGGTTACAACTTAAGTGAGTGAGTGAGTGAGTGAGTGAGTGAGTGAGTGAGTGAGTGAGTGAGTGTGCATGTGAGCATGCAAGTGTGCAACGTGAATGAGTGAGTGAGTGAGTGAGTGAGTGAGTGAGTGAGTGAGTGAGTGAGTGAGTGAGTGAGTGTGCATGTGAGCGTGCAAGTGTGCAACGTGAGTGAGTGAGTGAGTGAGTGAGTGAGTGTGCATGTGAGCGTGCAAGTGTGCAACATGAGTGAGTGAGTGAGTGAGTGAGTGAGTGAGCAACTGCTTATTAATGTCACTCAACAGCTATAGTGACACAGCTGCAGATGGAATCTGGACAGACACAGAGGTGATGTGGCTTCAGCTCTGCTGTGGGATGAGCTCACACCATCCTGCAAATTGAAATGCCAAACATCCTGCCAGAGACCATCTACAGTGGGTCAAGTTGAGGTCACTGAGCGTCTTCTCTTCCAGACTGATAATCCCCTCCACAGTCTGAAACTTTGCACCCTCGCATGTTTCGCACAGCAATGTTCAGACCTCAACAGAAATCCGCTGACTGATTGGCCAGCGACGACCCAAATGAATGAGCCAGCTCAAAGAAAGTCCGTGGATTAAGCCCTGAGGTCCCGACGGGTAGCGGGGAATGGAGGTAATTTGTCAGACCACTTCCATCTGTTAGGGCGTTCCGTCCCCCTCTGGCCCCAGTCTCTGGTCTCAAACTTCTCTAGTAGATTAGGGACAGTCATCCGTCAGCCTGCGACACGCATGGCATGCAGGGAAAACCAACCCTGTCATACCTCAGGGACGCCGCATGTTTAGCTTTACCAATGAACGACTCTGGACGGGACCACAAACTCAAGAAACCTTACTCCATTAGTCAATATAGAGCTGGCCATCCTGATTGAAAGATTTAAAAGATCCACGAGTGTGACAAGCTTAAGATTCCAGTCCTACCGAGTACTGAATGTTGTCATCACAGCAGGTCAGACACAAACTCCTTACAGGGGTCTCATTTATCTAACAGAACCCCTGCGGTGAACGCTCTTACTCATCTGATACGATATCACTGATGCTGGTGTGAAATTAGAGATCTAATCACATTCACAAAAAAAGGACTCACTTTTTAAAATGTTTACTATTCTTAAGAAGTTCTCTGAAATTCATTCAATCAATGCAGTTCTAAACGGGCCTCTTGAAACTGCTTGATAAAATGATATCATGACATAAAAGTACATTGAAATTGGTCAAATATAAATAGGCGTTAGGGTTATAAAAGAATATCATTTTAGTCAAATAAAACGGTGCCAAAATATATGAGTTGATTCTTTTCTCCAGAGATGAGAAGCTGTCTGAGCTCTCACAACCATGACAGATCTGTGCTTAATCATCAACTGAGATTCAACAGAACAATGCCAATAAAAGAGAGCAGAAGAATCTATATGTGCTGTAAAAACACTCAAGGTACACACCCCAAACTTTTGCTTTTCAACTTGGGTTGTAAAAATGTTTTAAACAAATATCTCCAGCAATCACATGTCTGCATCATCATCAACACACAGCAAACATAGATAATACACAACACACAAACACAAACAAACCTGGAGAACTTCTGAACCAGTTGCTTGAGCTTGATCAACCTTTTTTTTGATTACACTGAACTTTTCCTCACAAACAATGGTCGCCATTGTAGAACACCTCCAATGGGAAATGTAGGAAGTGTTGTACTGTGCATGAGGGGAAAGGAGCTGATTGAGAAAAACTCAAAACACCCAAACAGCAGAAAAAGACCTTCAAACCAACCCAAACACAAGAGTCCTCAAAGACTTCCGGCTCAGTAATCATGTGTGCAACGCCATGCCAACTTGACTGTGTGTGCCAGAGTCCGAGTTTTTACAGAAAACAGCTGAAGCCACGTCATTGGAGAGAAGAGTTTCCGGCTGGTGACAGAAGACAACAGCAGTGTGGACATGTAAAGCTGAAAGCGCCTGATGTCTGGTCTGAGTCAGCCCTGACATCTCTACGTGATGAACGTCTTCTCTCCGTTCCTTGTGCTGATGGCATGTGTTCATTTACGTTAGTGTTGTGGATGCACAGATCTCTTCTACTGACGTCTTTGAGTTATAGAAATCCATCCTTTTACCTCTGGCTAAAAAAATCACACAAACTTCACAAGCAATACAATTTTAAAAGTAAGGTTACAGTTCTTGGTTTAATGGCCAGACCAATGGTTTGCAGGCCTCAGATAGGATTCGGTTAACATCCCCCCATTCACAGCGACTTGTTGGTGATTTATCTGATGGAAAGAATTCAGTGAAGGGCTGAGATCTCTACTGTAACCTTTTACCCCCACCAGATGTTCTCTGAAAACACGATAATGTTCATCCCTAAATCCCCCTGCAAACATATCAAGTGGCTGCGATGTGTTTGTGGCGAGACTTAGTGAAATGACAGAGCAGTGATGGGAAAGATTTTAAACAGAAGCAATGCGTTCAGATGTTCCAGATGGCCCAGAAACAGTTCGGAGGTGACATGAAGAAAAGCGGCTCTCACTTCACACATAATGAACATTAAACATGACTGAAGAGTTACGTTTTGATCATTGTGTCACGTGAGGAAACGTTCATGACTTCTTTTTTTTATAATTAACAATTTAATTGTCAATACTTGAAAATATTTTCCAAAATCTTGATCTTGAACCATTACTCATATCCCTAAACATTTTCATACTCAAGAAAAGATGGAAAAAGCATTTGTTCATTCTGACAGGATGTGAGAGAGACAGAGAGAGAGAGAGAGAGAGAGAGAGAGAGAGAGAGAGAGAGAGACCAGAGAGAGAGAGAGAGAGAGACCAGAGAGAGAGAGAGAGAGAGAGAGAGAGAGAGAGAGAGAGAGAGACCAGAGAGAGAGAGAGAGAGAGACCACAGAGAGAGAGAGAGAGAGAGAGAGAGAGAGAGGTTTTGACAGTCATTTCAGAAAGCATGAATTCTTCATCTGATGAGTCTTTATTGATTCATGCTCTGCTCAGTGCAGGCAGTCACTGTGACCTCTCTCTGACCTCTGATATGACACAGCACTATCATGTGATCTGATATCAGGAAAACAAAGTCTGTTTCTGGATCATTTCACCAACAGACATGCTGCTAACATTCACAGAAGAACACAAACATCTGCCTGAGAGTCAGAGAGAATATGAGATTTCTGTGACTTTCTTCTTAAGAAAACTTGGAAACACTAGTGGGCTCTTCTGATTGGTAGCTGGTTGGCTCAAAGTGAAAGATATATCACTGCCCAGAAATCACAGACTAACAATTTAATTAGAATAAAATTAAATCATATTGAAATCTTTACTTTTTTCATAACTTACAACATAGCGCTAAAATGTGATGGAACAACTGATATCGTGGCTGTAAAGGAACATCACTTCTGCATGTTTTGCAGCTGGGTTTCAGCGACACATCTAAAATAATGAGAAATGAAACTGATTCAAAGGCTTTCTTCTTGAGCGAAGCTTTCTGTGGTTTTCATACCAAGGTCGGCACAGGTTTTTGTGAACACCACGGTTAACTGTCATTGTCGGGCAGAATGAAGGTACAATTTGTGATTTACCTTGGGCTGTTGTGAAAGAGCTCGTCTCCTGGACAGACTCACACAATGAACCTTTATAATAGAAGAGTTTTGTGAAATGACCCTTGAAAGGAGAGAATTCGAAGGACAATTTCCATGTCTCTACCCAAGTCTGCATGAAAAATAAAAATGATCATTATTTATTTATCATTATAAATTCGTACAAACAAATGTTACCCTTCATCAATAAACACCAATGAGATCCATTTTCATAGCGTGGGAGTCATGGAAGAAAAGCTTTGCTGAGAAATTAAATTGGACATTTATATGTTGTGAAAGAAGACTGGTGAACTGTCAGCACGGGTCACGGTCTCAGCCCACAGGTAGTACACTAAAAGAACCTTGCAGAAGCAAACTGGTTTTAGATGTATATTTACTTACTATCGAAAGTTTACTTAATTTGTCTTCCCTTCAGATGTGTCTGTACTTCAAAAGAAATGAGAGAAGACGAGTTTGAGGTGTGAGGATGTCAGCTGAGCATTAGCAGTCGTGATGGCTGGCTTTTAATGCGTGATTTTGCGATCACGTACAGTTTTTATCCAGGGAAAAATGGTGCAGACGAGAGCTTTCTGAAAGCTCCAAAAACAGTAAATGCAGAGTTTTATCAAATGTACACTCGGCCGCCCGCTTCCCCTCTCGTCCATTACGTGCACTAATGTCACATTGATTATGCTGATGGTAAACTGTCTTTGTTTGGCCTCGCCTCTCTGTCACTCAAAGCGTCTGCTGGGACGGGTGAGAGACCGCTCCTGAATGTTCATGGTCGTTTAAAGAGGATCCGAGACTGACGCTGTTCCCCTAAGAGACCTCATCTTCTGCTATGACTGGGTGTATTAATTGCTTTTTAATGTTTTTCTTCTGTTTCAGATGCCACTGTGTGCAAACAAGTCCACAGTAATGCTGGCTTAAGCAGTCTTCTGATTGGGTCAAGAGCAAAGTAAAAAGGGTTTCACTGAATAATCCATTACTGGGATTGTGAAACGAGAATGAGGCGATGCTGCATGCGAGGACAGAGCTAGAAGTTTTGTCCCATGTGGACTCGCTCCAGACGCCAACTGCCAGTGAGCCAAGCAAAGAACGTGCAAACCAATGCTTGGTGAAGCTTTCAGGAACACATGTGACAACTCAAGGACGACATTTTGACATCTCTTCTTACTTTTCCATCCGCACCAACTCTGCACGAAATGAGAATTTCATGTGATTCACATACATTTTTTATTCAGCATGTCTTTTATCTAATGGTATATCTCATTGTGTTACATTCAAACAGTTTCAAAAGTGCAAATTGTTAAGCCGTAATTGTGAGAAATTATGGGGGAAACATTATGCTTAATGTTTGAAAGAAAAACAAGAATCTAAAACAATGTGAAAGGCTTCACATGATTCATTTTTAAATTCAAGTTCTCTTAAGTTCATTCTCTTAAAAACCGCAGGTTACTTGGCGGTCGTCTTGCGCATTGTTACAGTCATGCCAACCGTGTCAAACCTATAATATATTTTGAAGAATACCAAACCCTAACTTAAATATAAATCTGGTTTTTACACTGCATTGACAACATCATGATATGTAGATAAGAACCTCTGTTCTTTTAGTCTCTGTGTCTCTGATGATGTGCAGTTAGTCCTTAACTCAAATGGAGATCAGCGATGGGAATTTGGGCTTGAGTTACCCATCCAGTGTTGGCCATCCGGACATCAGGCACCAGATTCATCATTTGTTAACAGCGTCTGTACAACCAATAAGAGGAAATGGAGACAAGAATAAAATTAGCTTGATGACCGAGTTCCACCCACAATCTGTTGGTCATTCATTTTTATTAGAAATGAAGGAAATAAATGCCTTTTGTATCTCTTTTCTGCCTCTGTGACTGTTATTCAGCCATTAACTCCCTACAGAACGCTGCAAGTTTATCATCATTCAGTGCCTTCACAATTCACCAATAAGAAAAAACACACTGTGATCAAAGAAATCTATTTTCTGTTCAAGTAAATACATTTATTGTATATGAACCCACAACATCCAAATTTAGAACATTATTTTCTTCAGATAACACAGATTGCGTACAAATGAAAGCTGGGCTCTTCATGGCTTCATAATGTCATTGAATATAGTTCAACGCTCCTTGATCCAGCACAAACATACATCGTTGAAGTCATTCATAGGAACTCCGAAATTAAAAGTGGAGTTGAAGTACAATGATTGTGTTCCGGGTAAGAGTTTTCTGCATACACAAGAGAGTTTTGTATCAAGCCTGACCTCTGACCTCTCACATGACATGATCGTGCCGTAAGGCTTCCATGAAATTTAGAAGAGGTTGTGCTGATGCTAGTATTCATGAAACAGTTAGATCTTGTGTCTCATTTAAACCCCACTAAGTCTGGATGTTCTCTCAGCTGTACATGTTTGTTACAAGACACACACATTTCATAAATATTAAAAGAAATAGCATTATGAAGACAACAAACAGAGAGCAGTAAAACAACAGAGTATGATTCAGAGTCAAACAAACACAAAGTGAGGTGTAGACGTCTCTAAGCTTTCGGCATTAACATTCTCTAATTGAGCTTTAACCCAAAGCTCTTAGTACTTCAACAGATCTTTTTTTCATCTAGATCGCAGCTCTGATCCCTGAGGTGTCAAAAGTGAAATCTGCATCCAGACTTTCCACCTTTTCTTTTCTCGCATGGATTTGCTGTCTGAAGTTTGATTGACCTGCATTTAATATTAGTCAAGAAGTATCAGACTATTTGAATCATCTTGGCGTCCGCTTAGCTGTCACAGAATCACTTGAGCCAAGAATAACTTGCTGCTGTATCACCATAGTTACGGTGCTGTGGCCAGAGGTTAAATTGCATTATTGTTCAAAGATGGGAGGATGCAATTGACTTTCTCTGTAGTATGTTGATTTGGTTTGGCTGTGTGGAGGAAGATAAAGAAGACAACAGGAACAGGGTCATGAACCCTTATGTGTAACAAACTCTAAAGCCAGTTTTGGGATTTCGTTCAGCTACAGTGTTATTCTTCTGTAAATGATCGTAATGACTCCAAAATAAATACAATTACTCCAGGGATCAGCTGAACATATCAGCTTTCTATGCAGCGACAGCTCAACTCTCAGTTCGGTTGAGTCGATTTCCTTTCTGATACTTCTTAATATTGCTCGAGAAAATAATGTATCCTATTTTAATGTTAGTAGCGGGGCAATTCCTTGGAAATGTCAACCTTGCCATGAAAATATAAATTTACTCAAGGTTTTTAGAATACTTACAGTGTGTCAGTAATTGGTGGTTCAAATACCATTGTCCCTCTTTCATTATTAAGAACATTTAGTTTTATTTTAGTAACATGATTTTTGCTCATAAACTGACACAGGAAAATGAAAATACAGTAGTTAGTTTATGTTCTATAAAGAGCTAACCCTTGGCCATGTGTTGGATATTATTATTCTGGTTTGTACGTTTCAATTCACATTAATCTTAAAAAGCTTGTTGTCTCCCAAAACTCATGTCCTTTTTTGTCACGTCAATAATGCAGCTTAATTAACCTTTTTTAAAATTGAAAACTTGTGCATAGACTGATTTTTTTGTAATGGATTGGTCCAGTTTCCCAGTTTCTAGTGTTTTTTAAATCATGTCCATAATAAAGACTTTCTAATCCATAAAGCTCACATTACCCACCACTGAAAAGATAAGGACATTATTAGGTCATTAAGCTTAAAATAAAATATATTTAATTGTCTTATTTTAATACATGAATCTCAGTATCTTTGAGAATTTTCACAACTTTGTTGCAAAGTAGATTTACAGAACGCACATTTTTAAACAGCCATTCAAAAAAATCAAGGAAAAGTATAAAGAGCACAAAGTGACGACTGTGACTGTAAAATAAATAACTGTAATAATAATTGACAGTAGGATTGAAAAGCCATGCTTGTCTTACAAACATGGGCGGATAGTGAGGGCTAAACATTCAGAGATGCCGGGAGTCTCAAACAAATACCATCAGGAAGATGAATGAATAAGAACAGTAAATGCAGATCATTCTAAGAAGAAGGTTCTCTAATAGGATGATTTATATGTCTCATAACTTCAGATAATTTGAAAAGATCAGATATGACTTTAATGTCCGTACAGTGTTTCGGTAGAACATGATTTCAAACTGTGATGAAACTGAATAATCGCGTGAGTTTATATACAGTTTTTACAGAGATGTCATGAAATCTTACAGCCTCATCACTCATATCACATATTCAACATAAACAGACTTATTTAATTGTTATATAAGGATGATTTGCATTGGGAAAGTAGAGAGAGACAGAGAAAGAGAGAGAGGGTCTAAACCATATACCTTTATGTATATGTTATATGTTATATGTTTGGAAAGATCCAGAACCTTCCACAAACTGACTCTCACATTTGTTGTACTTATTACTTTCTATTGTGGCGAGGTCAATAAAAACCTTTATGGTGTTATGTTCAGTTGAACATAATGAGGAGGAATTTTTCCTGTTTCTGGAACCTTCATTTTGATGGTGTTTGCCAAACCCTGTCACCAACAACACACTTTGGTGCTGTGAAACTCCTTGCAGGAAGTGTCGATCTATTTGGCACTAGCTACCAGTCAGTGAAGGTCATTTTGACTCAGACTTAAGGTCAGCTTCATGGAAAAGAGTAAGATTTTTTTTAAATGTCATACCACAATTTCCAATATTAATGTTAACTATTAGATGTTATCCAAACGTCCATTTAAAAATGTGCATAATGTGTACAAAAAAGGGCAAAGACGGTTGTACTTCTGAATGCTACATTGAGAAATGGCAGACTCAATGGACATGGAAAGGACATGCAATTTAAAGCCAAGAGACCACAAGTCCACATGACGGACAGGGCATATGAAAGGTTTATAACCCTTGGGTTTTCACGTTCGGAACATTAATCTATACAAACAGCTGAGAACGTGGAGGATGTAAAGGAGCTTTAACAATGGAGGAAAACAAGAGCAAAAGTAACATTTCAAACAGTGTTGATAGATATTCTCCTTACACAAACCTCAAAACACCTCAGCTATGAGAGTTTCAATCTCTGCTCATCTCGCTTAATCTCAGCATGGCTCTAAAGGTGTAATGTTAGTCTTTTAAAAATCATACTAAGCCTGCCCTTCTCCCTCTCAGAAACATAGCCAAACTACAAAATATTTGTGTATTTCTGATGCATTCCTGACCTCCAGACTGAACTACTGTTATGCATATACTGAAATACTTACTGGTGGTCCTGCATTATTATTAAATAGACTAAAGTTCATTTAAAATGCAGCCGTCAGGATGCTTACTAAATCTAGAAAATACGATCTTATAACCCTTGTTTTAAAAACTATGAACACAAACACACACCCGAAGCAGTGGGCAGTTATCATTGCAGCGCTTGGAAAGCAAACAGGGGTTAGGTACCGTACTAAAGGGCACTTCGGTCTTTATCTGTCGACTCTGGGAATCCAACCGGTGACCTTGTGATTACCAGTTCGACTCTCGAACCACTAGGTCCCTATAGCCCTGCAACTGAAAAACTCCACAAATTTTAACGAAGAATGTCCCCAACACACAACACAACACAAACTGCTTTATAACTACCAAAATAACATTAGGGATAATATTAATGCATCACATTCTTTCAATTATTTTTTATCACATTTCTTTTGTTTGTTTAGTCTAGTTGTGCAAGCCCTGGCAAGTTTTAATGGATGCAGCAGTTTTGCCAGAGGAGAACTGGTTCTCCTTGATGGGTCTGGTTTCTCTCAAGGTATTTTTCTCATAAGGAGCTGTTTTTTGCTTTAACTGTACTTAAATATTTAAATTTTCATTCCATATATATATATATATATATATATATATATATATATATATATATATATATATATATAGATATTCTGTAAAGTAAACAATGTAAATTGTATTATAAAAATAAAGTTGACTTGCTTGAATTGAATTGAAAAACAACAACACAAAGACGGAAGCTACGTCACAGACTACATTAAAAAAGAATCAAAATTTTAGTTTTGCTTAACGTTCAGTGAAACACAATGGCAGTAAATATCGGAGAAGATCTGAGACCCTCTTGTACCGCCGCCGTGGCTTTCATTAGGGAAGCTGGACAGATGCCTCGTCAATTCCTTTCAAAACAAGAGCATGTAAGATCTTGCATTTATTTGTAATTTGTCCTCAATGCCTGTCCCCTTCACCTTTATTCCAATCTATATTTCACATCTGGTCCCTCCCAGGCAATTAACCTTGGTTGAAACCAGAACACTACCTTTGGAGTGTTTTTTCCCTTGCTGCTATTTTGCTCCTGTATGTTACTTTTCAGCAATTGAACTGGGGGTAATGATTCTGAAAGGAAAAAGAATGTTCTTTCAATAGATAATTAGGGAGATTGGTTTACCAGACCCACTCAAGAGTCATTCACATGCAGGGACTACACTGGCCGTTGTCTGTGGCTCTGAAGAGGTCTCCGGAGACACATTCCCTTCCGTTTCGTTTCACCAAGCAGGTGCCTGACAGGTAGTTGCTGGTGATGTGGGCAAAGTGAAAAAGTCAGAATCAGATGTCAAAGGTCAGAAATCTAAGTTCAATCGCCTCTGTAGTTAAGGTCTTGAAACCCGTTTAATAGAATGACACTTTTCTCTCACTACAGTCAGATAAACCTTTAACATCAACCAATGGTGGTTAGCTTGAGGAGGAGCTATATTGAGGACTGACCAATGAAAAGTGTTTGGCCAACATGACCCTCAAATTGGTTAAGCTTACAATGTAAGGATGACATTTCTCCAAAGCTCATACGCTAAATCAAATTGATTTGAAAATGTAAAAATACAGCGGGATTACCTGAGGGGTAGGAAAGGGGTCCTTATGTCTGTGGAATGTGGGTTTGTTTTTACATTTATCAAGACAACATTTCTGGACTGAATAGAAATCCAAAATGCCAAACCATAATTTATTCCTGAAATCCATAAAGCTGTAGAAGAACCCCAGCACATTATGGGTAAAACTTTCCATAAAATCAGATTTGCTGATTGAAATGTAGGCCACCTACAACCTTTGTCATTTACAATTGTTCAATCAAACACACTCCCACGTGTGAAAAAGTATGCATTTTACAAGGAAAAATATCTTTCTTGTGGAGAATTCATAAATATAAATACATCAGTAAATGTTATTGTACAGATCCAGAGATGTGATGAGAGTATGAGAACACCATCCAGTCTACTCAACACGACAGTGTTTTCAGAGGGAACAAAAAGTCCACTCACCTTACACTCCTAAATCTGTGTAACATCATCTGTGAATCTACAGGTCACTTTCAGAAGTGTTTATTACTGTACGCTGCTTCATGTCTGCTAACAGATTTTACAAAGATACACTTTTAAGAATCGCTCTTTGAAAGGTGACATGCTTTACAATGACAGACAAAAGGCCAACATAATCCTGAGCGAAAATACCTTCAGCTCACTAAAAACCCACTATTTATTTGGGTTAAAGGATCAAATATAACTTTACAATCTGTGAGAAAAGTAACCCAAGCTTTTGTAGTCTACTGGGACAAGAATGAAGATGCTTAAAGCCCTTATCGACTGAGCTCCGGTTATAAATTTCTCTTAACATATCGGACAAGCAGGCATATGCTAGTTATAGGAACACCAGTGAATATTGGCCCGAGAGGTCAAAGGGCTTTGAAGGTCAAAGGTTTTATCCTCTTCTCGTCATGAAGTGCATTATCATCTTCTCAATGGACACACCATCCAGATGGCTCAGTGAGCTCAAGACAGCTGTGTTAAGCATATAGCATATTTGATTCATTTTTAAGACATCATATTTCAAAATGAGACGTCATGTGACATGTGGGCAGGAGATATCATGTTACAAAAGTCAGCACGTCTCAAATGATGATCACTGACTGTGCTTTATTGTTTTGGAGGACATCTTTATCAGTGTTTCATTTCTTTAACCATCAGTATTTCAGTCATGTTATATTTCTGTTTTCAGTTCACTTAAATTATCCTTGATCAATTAGACCTTTATTCAGATTCTATTGAGGAGTTTCAAATAATATGTTAAGAGCAAAAGAGAATTTGTTTTCCTCATCACTTCTTATAAAGGCATAACAGAACCTTTCCAAAAACCTCTGGTATTCAGTAGAGTGACGAACAGATCATATTTTATTTGTGTATTGTAAAACAGGATGTTTGACTTTTAAATATGTTTGATATGTTCACCACATCGCTCTAAAAACCAATAGCTCATAAGCGGATTTCTGTTACAGTCGACCTAACCGTCCTGTCCATTGCACTTAAATTCATTACATTATCCCAATTTTGTGCCTGTGTCTCCGCGCACTGACCAGACGTCTCATTAACATGTTAAACAGTGAGAATAAAGAACAGGCATCTCATTCAGTCCATAGCCAACAGGAGGAATGTCTCCTCATCTCTGGGCCGTGATAACATCAGTCTCCAAGCAGACACAGCCATGGGCCACGGGGGGACGGACGTTTATGGACGTCTATCTGCACCAATGATCAACACGAGACCAGTAACCTGTTTATACACCAGACCGGGAAACACTTGGCCTCCATTTCAAGAGTGGTGTAAATCAGCCTATATCAGTGGCACACAACATTACCTCGGGTAGTTGGGGAAAGGCCTCTGTAAGATACAGCAGCGTCAGAAAATCAGAAGTGCTTTTAAAGTCTCAGAGCTTCCTTGGTTCATTATATTTTGGTTATAGCTTGAAATGTCTTTCTGCTTCTTAGACTGAATCTAGTTTCCGTCTCAGACACTCAGATACTCTTTTCTAGACACATTTAAGTGAGTTCGAAGCCATCATCTGATTGGTTAACTTCCACAGGAACATGCTGTCGTGTTAACATCGGTTGTTATAATTATTTATCACGATCGACTAAATGCAAAATAAGTATGCAAGTGCTGAGAAGACTCGAATGAGTCAATGTCATGTATAATTAGAACTAATGCTTTGAAAACAGAAATATAGCATCCGTTCTAAATAATGCTGGATTCATTTTATCCTATGAATGTAACCTGGTTGTTAGGTAAAAATATATACATTTCCTGGCTTCATTTAACCCAATCATTAAGTGTGTCCCTTTTGACCCAATGCCCAGTATGTTTTGGTATCAATTTTCTAGTCATTGAAGAAATGTAACTATGCTATCGTGCCATCGTATCAATTTCCGAACCCCCCCAAAAAAAACAAATAAAAACGCCCCCCAAACCAACAATAAAACACATGGCCGACAGAAAATTCGTAAGGGCCACTTCAATTTTTCTGATCCATCACACATGCACTCTCTTCTATGATGGGCCTTCATTGTAAGCCCCTCCTGGATGGTCCTCTCTGACAAAAAATGAGTTGTGCTCTCCAGGGAGTGAGCGTAATGAAATCAGGTGAGTTGCTCTAACAGAATGAGTCTCTTCTGCTTTTAGCTAGAGCAGCACATTTCATTCAGACACGAGCACCTTCTCTGAGGTCTATGCATTAACAATACTGAGAGAGAGAAGCACATTACTGCTGTGTCCACCACCACGATTGTTCTCCCTTGTTAATATTTTGCCCTAACTGTGGTTTTGATTTTATTTTCATTTTTCTGCTCCTTGTCTGGAATCAGATTAGGATCGATTTGCCGCACAAGAGCATGTGGCCAGCCGACCAGCACACTGTCGAATTGCACCGCTTTGCCATTGAAAGTATTCAGAATTGTTTGCCCTTAGATGTCAAATTTCCTCCGAGACAAGGATGTCAATACCAATTAGATTGTCTGCGGTAGGAGCGGCGTTTCAGCTGCGCTTTTTGTTAGCTCTCGGTAGGGCGGAGCGGCAGGCTTATAAAAACCTCCCAATTCAGTTTTCTGATGGCCAACAGGCCGACATTAACTCTATTACCTCGGTGGAGGAGGGGCTGCAGGAGGAGCGCATGGAGAACGCTCTACTCAGACTCTTGGCATCTGATGAAAGGTCAAAGTCCGCTGAAGTGAGCAGAAAATTAATAAATGAGCAAATATATTTCAGAAGCCAGTAGCAGTTACAAGTGGGCAATGCCAACATTATGGATGTGACATAAAAACATTCTTAGAATATAATTGTGACCAGTGAACTGAACTAACTGTTTATATTATACAAAACCATTGTTGATAGTGTCATCAGAAAACTTTTTTGTCTATATTTAAGTTTTTATTTAAAAAAGTTAAATAAACCTGTGTATGGGCGTGAAAAACTTCTTATGATTTATGTAAATATCGAAGAACCAGCCATGGGTAATGTCTTAATAGAACAATATAATAAAACCATTTTTATTTTTACGTCTCCGTTTACGAGCATTATGGAGTTGAGCGTTACTTGACTTTGAAAAATCATGCAAAAAAATTTAAAACAAAATATCATTCATGCGTCAGCAGAGACCTTTTCGTAAATTGTTGGTCATTCGGTAGACTCTTTTAAGGCATTTCTTGGATGTTCCAAGCATTTCCTTTTTCTTTTCTGTCAGACTTAAAGAAGAAATGAAAGAACAATCTTTTGCACGGGACTCTGTCCTGCCATGCGGCGGGCGCTGGTGCTTGGCCAAGAACAGCAACTCTCAATGTCTGTCTGTTATGAGATTGGTCTCAAGTCAGCAATTAGATAGATGTCAACTGTGAATATTTAAAGTGCTTTACTCACCTTGAATGAATGTGGAATCCTGAGAGAAGGACAAGGTCAATATTTTCAGCGTGATCATTTAAGAGCAGCAATCACAACAAACTCAATCATTATATAAGGCCTTCAGTTAAACTGCACTGCTAAGACTTGACAAATGAATCATTCATTCAATAATCTTCAAGTCAGAAAAGCCCAAAGCAGAACTCGCTGTTGCACATCATTAGCATTCAGCTTGAGTATATAGTAAAGATGTCGTGCTCTACTGATTTACTGTAGACAGGCACATTTCTTCTTTGTTGTTGACACATTTATCTTGTTAGTATTCAGTTTGCTGAATCAGAGAGTTACTTGACTCTTAGAAGAATTGCTTTTGGACGGCTAAGAGCGATGTCAATTGTGATGAAATCTTTCTGGATTGTTTAATGCGTTTAATCACTGTGTGTCTTCTTTAGAGTTAAAACAGTGGTGAAATCTTCACCATCACATTAACAGGAAGAGAAATATAAATGCAATATTTTGTATTGTTTATGTGAAAGTGTGTAAATCAGAACCTATTCTGATCAAATCCCTTTCTTCAAGTCAATGCATATGAAGAACACGAGCTGCTGAGAAACACCAGATGTTTTTTCAGAGATGTGGAGTTTGTGAAGTTTAATGAAGCTGGATGTTCATATCTAAATCTTAAAAAGAACATGATTATTATAGTCAGGTCTGCACACGGAATCATCAAGCTTTTTTCACCTTCACCTTGATAAACATGTTTTCTGTCTATTATTGTTTAACTTAAAGTTTGTGTCCATCTATATATACTGTATATATATATATATATATATATATATATATATATATATATATATATATATATATATATATATATATATATATATATAAATCACAATAACATGACGCTTAAACGACTTTAGAATAACTGCAAGTAAAATAAAGATGAACAACATTGTGTTTATATATATTTTGTATATATATTATATTATACACCTGGAGTGCGATATTACAGTATATAAGTAGGTTTTGACACCGGTAATGGGCTCATTTGAAGGTTTGTAATGATATATTCTTTGACAAGTGGAATTTAAATGTCTTTGATTGATTCTTTTTCTCTTTATTCTCTTAAAAATTCAATACATACAGTGAGTATTCATTTAATTCTAATCATCATGTACTAAACCCATCAGCTTGATATTAGATCAAAAACTAAAGAAACATTTCTATAGATATATCCTTAATGTTCAGCACCTCACACAACACCTACAATGAACCTTTAAAAATACTGATCTCTCTCTCTCTCTCTCTCTCTCTCTCTCTCTCTCTCTCTCTCTCTCTCTCTCTCTCTCTCTCGCTCTCTCTCTCTCTCTCTGGTCTCTCTCTCTCTCTCTCTCTTTCTTGACGTAATTACATTTGATGATGGGTGAAGCCTCTAATGAATCATCAAACTTAATTTCCCAATTTACATAACAGACATTCAAGAATAAATATTTTTACAACAGATGAAAGACTATTTGTAGTTTTCAGTTCAATTCAGGGGAAAATTAATTTTTAAATAAGCAACTTGTCTTGTGGCAGTTTTATGTGTGTAGTTTATCATCACAAAATGAGTATTTAACATTTGAAATGAAAATTGTGATTATATTTCAGATCTTTTAGCACATTGAAGGAGATAGGATAGAGGATAACTGGGATAGAATGAAGATGTAAAGACTGTGCTTCAGTTCAATCTGCCATAATTTCTAAACCCCCCCCACCTTTAACCTGTTATTTAACGTAAAAAACTTGAGAATCCATAATTTTTTCTTTTCTTCACCAGTGAGAATTATTGATTCTCTTGGAACTAAACAAGAGAAATCTCTAACCCAATGTGAATATCTTTCATTGAATCCTGAACATTCAACAATATCTCAGAGTATTTGCTTCCTCCCAATATCAAACTCCAAAAAGTCATGTTTTTTTAAAGTTTAAACTTAAGCTTTTTATTCATTAGTCTACGGATAAGTACATTTTAACACATTTGACACTAATTCATTTCTGATGGTTTTGGAAATTTTGGGTTTTGGGGGGTTGCCAATATTATTGCACACATGAAGCTACTCAATCATTAATAATAAGACAGAATGATTGTGAAAGGGTTTGGAGATAAAGCATGACCTTCATCAAAGGATTGTTTCTACATTCCCTCCAGCAGGAGCAGAGCTGAGATTCAGATCCGCCGCTCCACCCTGAGACAAATCTCATTCACCCTCCTGTCTGGCCAGAGCTACTGGAGCCGTCCTTTCCCCAAAGTCTCTACAGCAATGTTAACCCATCTACCGCATACCACAGACTTTAAATCCTATTGGAAACCTCATTCAATTTGACAAACAGTAACTCAACTGTGGACTCGAGTGGTCCAGTGACCTTCAATGCAACAGAACACACATGATATCAGGTCGGCCCTGACGTCTGGTTTATTTCTCTGCTTTGTGCTGCAGCAGCGGCCCAATCTTCTCATTGATCTTTCATCAGGTCATAGAAGGGAATGGAGGTGAGGAGCTTTGTATACAGCAGCCTGCTGGAGCCTGTCTGTGATTGTTCCCAGTTTCCTCAGATTGTTTTGCCTTTGGTGAAGGCACAGTGCTACTCTGTGCACTCTGAAGGTAAGACAGAAGACTCCAGACATTTCAGCAAGCACGTAACTGTTTCACGCTGTGCGTGGATGACAATGTGTGTGGAAGTTGTGTATATGAGCTGTTAAAGTGTGTGTGTGTGTGTGTGTGTGTGTGTGTGTGTGTGTGTGTGTGTGTGTGTGTGTGTGTGTGTGTGTGTGTGTGTGTGTGTGTGTGTGTGTGTGTGTGTGTGTGTGTGTGTGTGTGTGTCTGTGTGTGTGTGTGTGTGTGTGTGTGTGTGTGTGTGTGTGTGTGTGTGTGTGTGTGTGTGTGTGTGTGTGTGTGTGTGTGTGTGTGTGTGTGTGTGTGATTTACTTTGTTGGTACTTTATTTCAGTGCAGCTCAGGCCAAAGAGTCAGCAGAGTTAATTTTCTCTTGATATTTCCCTCTGTGAAGGATGATTGATTCTGTTAAGTGCAACTGGCATGTATGAATGTAATGAAACAAAAATCTTTGCCATCTGCAAAAAGGACATCGTCCATTTTTATCTGAAAGAGCACTTGACGCTTACTCGAATATTACTTTATGATTGTTGTACGTCACTGTCACCTTTGCAAGCACATCTATATTATCAATCAAAAGAAAGCCAGCCGTCAGCAGTCTCAGGGGTTGGAAAGGCAGAGACGGGAAAGAAGCCTCAACTTCAGATCATCAGATCAGCTTTCCCTGAACTCTGAATATTTCATGCAGCAAATCTTACAGTAGAAACCCAACTGAGCTATTGACAAGGCAAAGCTACATGTCCACAGCTCATCCCCCTCCCTGTACCCAAAGGGACAAGCTTGAGGAATAATGTCTGGATCTTGTTTCTGATCACACCAACCATGTGGTTTATGTACAGAAACCTTACATTCAAATATGCCACTGTTATGTCACTGCATGCACTCAACATGGAATGATCTGTGGGGGGAAAGCTGAATTTAAGACTGAGAGGTTTAGTGAAATAAACATCCTGAAATCCTGGTAGAATAAAGCATCACATTGGTCGTTAAAATCCCCGTGCAAATATTGGAGTCACAAGTGTATAAACCGGACTGGAAATAGAGAACCCTGACCAGATCATCAAGCACAAGTGTGTTGATTGATCATGTTCATGTTTAATACCTTCAGTGAAGTATAAAGTGTTGTGTTTTATAACAATTAAAGATCACGTGGTGACCAGACAACAGTATCGGGCCTTAGTCGGACCTTTTCTTTTATATATCTAAAAAACATTTCTCTGTACAGATAAAACTAAAGTGAACTTAATATCTGAAGGATTTATTTTGAAAAATAATGTTGAGAATTAAATATTAATATTAATCAACGAGCTTTGTAAAATATTTATGTTAATACTTTACAAAAGTAACAGAATTTAGCCATTTAAAAAATCACACCTGATGTGTGTGAATACAAATCTTTATATATTAATTTTCCATCAGATGTGTTGTGTTGATGATGTTTCACGGATGTTCAATAAAAACTGCAACATTATATTTTCTAAAACATTTGTGTTGAATTTCACAATATCGTGTTAGTCAGTAGCGTTAGTAAAACATTTATGAGTTGTCTATTTTTTGGCATTAATATTTGTTATATTTTGAATATTCTGTGCAAAGAACTTACATGAATATACACTTGTCATTTGTAATCAAGTGTGTAAATCATATTTTCATGTAGTCTGATATGTGTCAAAAACGCAAGCCAAGAACATAAAACGAACGATAAAAGCAAATATTTTATGTGTTCATAAAACTTGTTTAACACCTGAGACTTTTAACAACCTGTCGTTATTGTTTAAATGAGGTTAGGTGAGTTAGGGCAAACACATATTTGTGTAGTTGTGCTGTTATTTAAAAGTTTAAGTTACATTTAAACTCAGTGGGGATCAATTCAGCTCCAGAGGGAAAGTTTCTAATAAAAACTAATATTAATGTATTTGATTAAATAACAATAATTGTTTTACTTTTTGTGTACATTGTGTAATATTATTTAACACTAATCCCTAGTAAAAATCTTAATCAATAATTAATTTGACATTTTAAAGGATATACACATAAATAAATAAATTGCTCTCTCACTTAAATTGTGTATTTATTTATTTTCTTCAATGCTTAAAAATAAAAATAAACGCTTCGGATTTTCATAGGGATAAGTGTTGTTATCCGATTACAAACACATATAAATTGTCAAAGTTATTTGTTAGGTGATAAATTTATTTTAATCTTGTTAAAACTTTTCACCGAATATTTAATATTTTCTTCATGACATCAAACTCATTAAACACATCGAAC
>CM065658.1:14204832-14207332 GCA_033220385.1 Triplophysa yarkandensis | reverse complement strand
TTTGTTTCTTCATGAGCTGACAAGTAAAAACATTCCTGTGGTGTAGAAATGTGCCGGGATAAATCACTCTAAATTATTGATCAGAGGAAAAACAATATAGCAAGACGTATATGCATGAAACGCATTTTAGGTGATAAAACAGTTTTACTTATTCACAACTAAAGCCGGCTTGAATTCGGGCTTATAACAACTTTAATTAATTACGCAACAAAATAAACAAAGTCATTAACATTTACAACTTTGACACGTTGTGACCCTTCGATATCTTTAGCGCTTGAGGTCTGTCATCTCCTTTAAGTGTTTAAAATACTGTTCCTGTTTACCAATACAATCCTATTAAAACAGAAACACAAACGTGTCATTTTTATTAAATAAAAGCAAATGTCGTCAGATAAATACAAAGTAAATGTTAATGTGGGCAACAATAAATGTATTGTGGGCATATATAAATGTTGGCAGTGAAAGAGTTCCTGAAAACTAAAATAAATAAATGAATATTGCGTTATAGAGATCCAAAGCAGAGATGAAGCCTGAGCAGAAGGTTCTCGAGTGTTTTATTCTGTTTTAGTATTTTAAGTATATTTCGACATAGTTGTTGTTTACATGTAAATGAAATGTGTGTGTCGACTACACATCTCTGTAACATGCGAGGCCTGTCGACATTCACCGATTCACAAATAAAATCTATAGAACTTCCAGATGTTTTCTTTATTCTAAAGTCTCTTCGTGCTTTAATCTTTCATCTAAACATTTATTTTACATGCTTTACTTGTTCTTTATGATCTTTAGCGATACGAACTTAAATCGAGGAAATGCCTTAAGTAATATATATATATATATATATTTATATTTACATATATATATATATATACAATAATAGAACTTGATTGACATTGTTTCGCGGTGGATTTTTAATAAACGCCAAACTTAAAAAATAGCAAAGTAACAGCACGTGACCGTATCGACATAAATTTATTTATATTTTATTATTGTATAAATCGCTTTAATATGCCAGTTTGACAGAGTCAAGCCGAAATGTGTTTTTTAATGTAAATGTTTTCCATAGGAGTCCAACAGAACCGAGGAGCTTCAGGTTCTCTGGGTCCCTCAGACCGACGGATGATGATGTTCACACAACAACACAACACTACACAACACTACACAACACAACACAACACAAACACAATAAAGATCTCAAACACCTTCTTATAAGTCTGAAGTCTTTCCCCTCCACCCGACCTGTGAAAACCACGCCTACCGAGCCACACAATTGGTCCGAAAGCGTCAAAGAGCCAATCAAGAAAGCCCTCGCGCTCGAAACACGCAACACATCCACACGAGTGAAGTCTCTGGAGTTCACAATCTCTGGGAATATCTCTGTGCTGGACCCTGTGCTCCTCCAATGTGTGCGTGTGTGTGCGCGCGTGTGTGCGTGTGTGCGTGTGTGCGCGTGTGCGCGCGTGTGAAGGTGTAAACCTCCGACAAGTAAAGACAGAGGAATTATTCTGAGCCAACGAAATATTTCAACACATCTTATTTCTCTGGACTCGGAGCCATCGCGTTTGTGGAATGTCTATTTAAAAGAGAGAGAGAGAGAGAGAGAGAGAGAGAGAGAGAGAGAGAGAGAGAGAAGAGGAGAGAGAGAGAGAGAGAGAGACTCTTCTAATGTCTCTCGTTATTTTGCTTAATTTCTTTGCGCGTGCGGTGATAAAAGACACACATCGCACATCCGGTGAAGATAAATGGATAAGAGTTTGTCACTTTCTCTCTTAGATAATTGGTCGGAACACATTTAAATTAGAGGAGAAACAGGAAGCTCACACTTTCAGGCGTCGGATGCTTTTACTCCGGATTTCTCCCGTGAAGAGATCCAGAACCGGGCTTCATCAACAGAACATCTGCTGTGTGGACCTGAATGAGTTTCCCGATGAGAGATCCAGTTATTCAAGGATCCAACATGGCATATCACCCGTTCTTACCCCACCGGGGTCCGGAGTTTGCGATGAGCGCGATGTTGGGTCACCAGCCGCCCTTCTTCCCGGCCCTGGCACTGCCACCTAACGGCTCGCTGTCTCTGCCCGGGGCGCTGGGCAAACCCATCATGGAGCAACTCATGGGGGCAGCAGAGTCCGGCCTTCACTTCTCTTCTCTGGGACACCAAGCAGCCGCCGCCGCCGCCGCCGCCGCCGCGCATCTCCGGCCTCTCAAGACACTGGAGCCCGAGGAGGACGTGGAGGACGACCCGAAAGTTCACCTGGAAGCAAAGGAACTGTGGGAGCTCTTTCACAAGAGGGGAACAGAAATGGTCATTACAAAATCCGGAAGGTAAACTGAAATAATTCTATTATTCTTCACTCTTCTAATCAACATTTGAGTAGTTTAGGGATCAAATATGGAGATTTGAGAACTGTTCGATTGATTGATTGATTTATTGATTTATTGGAGGATCTGAGTGACTCATATAGGAGTGATCATATATTTAGCATTTTATTGCCTCTAT
>CM065658.1:14182332-14197332 GCA_033220385.1 Triplophysa yarkandensis | reverse complement strand
ATATCAGATACACAAACTACACACTGACGTCACATATAAGACAATATCTGATACACAAACCACACACTGACGTCACATATAAGACAATATCAGATACACAAACCACAAACTACACACTGACATCACATATAAGACAATATCAGATACACAAACCACACACTGACGTCACATATAAGACAATATCAGATACACAAACCACAAACTACACACTGACATCACATATAAGACAATATCTGATACACAAACCACACACTGACGTCACATATAAGACAATATCAGATACACAAACCACAAACTACACACTGACATCACATATAAGACAATATCAGATACACAAACCACACACTGACGTCACATATAAGACAATATCAGATACACAAACCACAAACTACACACTGACATCACATATAAGACAATATCAGATACACAAACTACACACTGACGTCACATATAAGACAATATCAGATACACAAACTACACACTGACGTCACATATAAGACAATATCAGATACACAAACTACACACTGACATCACATATAAGACAATATCAGATACACAAACTACACACTGACGTCACATATAAGATAATATCAGATACACAAACTACACACTGACGTCACATATAAGACAATATCAGATACACAAACTACACACTGACATCACATATAAGACAATATCAGATACACAAACTACACACTGACGTCACATATAAGACAATATCAGATACACAAACTACACACTGACATCACATATAAGACAATATCAGATACACAAACTACACACTGACATCACATATAAGACAATATCAGATACACAAACTACACACTGACATCACATATAAGACAATATCAGATACACAAACTACACACTGACGTCACATATAAGATAATATCAGATACACAAACTACACACTGACGTCACATATAAGACAATATCAGATACACAAACTACACACTGACATCACATATAAGACAATATCAGATACACAAACTACACACTGACGTCACATATAAGACAATATCAGATACACAAACCACACACTGACGTCACATATAAGACAATATCAGATACACAAACCACAAACTACACACTGACGTCACATATAAGACAATATCAGATACACAAACCACAAACTACACACTGACGTCACATATAAGACAATATCTGATACACAAACCACAAACTACACACTGACATCACATATAAGACAATATCTGATACACAAACCACAAACTACACACTGACGTCACATATAAGACAATATCAGATACACAAACTACACACTGACGTCACATATAAGACAATATCAGATACACAAACCACAAACTACACACTGACGTCTCATATAAGACAATATCAGATACACAAACTACACACTGACATCACATATAAGACAATATCAGATACACAAACCACAAACTACACACTGACGTCTCATATAAGACAATATCAGATACACAAACTACACACTGACATCACATATAAGACAATATCAGATACACAAACCACAAACTACACACTGACGTCACATATAAGACAATATCAGATACACAAACTACACACTGACGTCACATATAAGACAATATCAGATACACAAACTATACACTGACGTCACATATAAGACAATATCAGATACACAAACCACAAACTACACACTGACGTCACATATAAGACAATATCAGATACACAAACTACACACTGACGTCACATATAAGACAATATCAGATACACAAACCACAAACTACACACTGACGTCACATATAAGACAATATCAGATACACAAACCACAAACTACACACTGACGTCACATATAAGACAATATCTGATACACAAACCACAAACTACACACTGACATCACATATAAGACAATATCTGATACACAAACCACAAACTACACACTGACGTCACATATAAGACAATATCAGATACACAAACTACACACTGACGTCACATATAAGACAATATCTGATACACAAACCACAAACTACACACTGACGTCACATAGAAGACAATATCTGATACACAAACCACAAACTACACACTGACGTCACATATAAGACAATATCAGATACACAAACCACAAACTACACACTGACGTCACATATAAGACAATATCTGATACACAAACTACACACTGACGTCACATATAAGACAATATCAGATACACAAACTACACACTGACGTCACATATAAGACAATATCAGATACACAAACTACACACTGACGTCACATATAAGACAATATCAGATACACAAACTACACACTGACGTCACATATAAGACAATATCAGATACACAAACTACACACTGACGTCACATATAAGACAATATCAGATACACAAACTACACACTGACATCACATATAAGACAATATCTGATACACAAACCACAAACTACACACTGACGTCACATATAAGACAATATCAGATACACAAACTACACACTGACGTCACATATAAGACAATATCAGACACACAAACTACACACTGACGTCACATATAAGACAATATCAGATACACAAACTACACACTGACGTCACATATAAGACAATATCAGATACACAAACTACACACTGACGTCATATATAAGACAATATCAGATACACAAACTACACACTGACGTCACATATAAGACAATATCAGATACACAAACTACACACTGACGTCACATATAAGACAATATCAGATACACAAACCACACACTGACGTCACATATAAGACAATATCAGATACACAAACTACACACTGACATCACATATAAGACAATATCAGATACACAAACCACAAACTACACACTGACGTCACATATAAGACAATATCAGATACACAAACTACACACTGACGTCACATATAAGACAATATCAGATACACAAACCACAAACTACACACTGACGTCACATATAAGACAATATCAGATACACAAACTACACACTGACGTCACATATAAGACAATATCAGATACACAAACCACACACTGACGTCACATATAAGACAATATCAGATACACAAACCACAAACTACACACTGACATCACATATAAGACAATATCAGATACACAAACTACACACTGACGTCACATATAAGACAATATCAGATACACAAACCACACACTGACGTCACATATAAGACAATATCAGATACACAAACCACAAACTACACACTGACATCACATATAAGACAATATCAGATACACAAACTACACACTGACGTCACATATAAGACAATATCAGATACACAAACCACACACTGACGTCACATATAAGACAATATCAGATACACAAACCACAAACTACACACTGACATCACATATAAGACAATATCAGATACACAAACTACACACTGACGTCACATATAAGACAATATCAGATACACAAACCACAAACTACACACTGACATCACATATAAGACAATATCAGATACACAAACTACACACTGACGTCACATATAAGACAATATCAGATACACAAACTACACACTGACGTCACATATAAGACAATATCAGATACACAAACCACACACTGACGTCACATATAAGACAATATCAGATACACAAACCACAAACTACACACTGACATCACATATAAGACAATATCAGATACACAAACTACACACTGACGTCACATATAAGACAATATCAGATACACAAACCACACACTGACGTCACATATAAGACAATATCAGATACACAAACCACAAACTACACACTGACATCACATATAAGACAATATCAGATACACAAACTACACACTGACGTCACATATAAGACAATATCAGATACACAAACTACACACTGACGTCACATATAAGACAATATCAGATACACAAACTACACACTGACGTCACATATAAGACAATATCAGATACACAAACCACACACTGACGTCACATATAAGACAATATCAGATACACAAACCACAAACTACACACTGACGTCTCATATAAGACAATATCAGATACACAAACTACACACTGACATCACATATAAGACAATATCAGATACACAAACCACAAACTACACACTGACGTCACATATAAGACAATATCAGATACACAAACCACACACTGACGTCACATATAAGACAATATCAGATACACAAACCACAAACTACACACTGACATCACATATAAGACAATATCAGATACACAAACTACACACTGACATCACATATAAGACAATATCAGATACACAAACCACACACTGACGTCACATATAAGACAATATCAGATACACAAACCACACACTGACGTCACATATAAGACAATATCAGATACACAAACTACACACTGACGTCACATATAAGACAATATCAGATACACAAACCACACACTGACGTCACATATAAGACAATATCAGATACACAAACTACACACTGACGTCACATATAAGACAATATCAGATACACAAACCACAAACTACACACTGACGTCACATATAAGACAATATCAGATACACAAACTACACACTGACGTCACATATAAGACAATATCAGATACACAAACTACACACTGACGTCACATATAAGACAATATCAGACACACAAACTACACACTGACGTCACATATAAGACAATATCAGATACACAAACTACACACTGACGTCACATATAAGACAATATCAGATACACAAACCACACACTGACGTCACATATAAGACAATATCAGATACACAAACCACAAACTACACACTGACGTCACATATAAGACAATATCAGATACACAAACCACAAACTACACACTGACGTCACATATAAGACAATATCAGATACACAAACTACACACTGACGTCACATATAAGACAATATCAGATACACAAACCACACACTGACATCACATATAAGACAATATCAGATACACAAACCACACACTGACGTCACATATAAGACAATATCAGATACACAAACTACACACTGACGTCACATATAAGACAATATCAGATACACAAACTACACACTGACGTCACATATAAGACAATATCAGACACACAAACTACACACTGACGTCACATATAAGACAATATCAGATACACAAACTACACACTGACGTCACATATAAGACAATATCAGATACACAAACTACACACTGACGTCACATATAAGACAATATCAGATACACAAACTACACACTGACGTCACATATAAGACAATATCAGATACACAAACTACACACTGACGTCACATATAAGACAATATCAGATACACAAACTACACACTGACGTCACATATAAGACAATATCAGATACACAAACTACACACTGACATCACATATAAGACAATATCAGATACACAAACTACACACTGACGTCACATATAAGACAATATCAGATACACAAACTACACACTGACATCACATATAAGACAATATCAGATACACAAACTACACACTGACGTCACATATAAGACAATATCAGATACACAAACTACACACTGACGTCACATATAAGACAATATCTGATACACAAACTACACACTGACATCACATATAAGACAATATCAGATACACAAACCACAAACTACACACTGACGTCACATATAAGACAATATCAGATACACAAACTACACACTGACGTCACATATAAGACAATATCAGATACACAAACTACACACTGACGTCACATATAAGACAATATCAGATACACAAACTACACACTGACGTCACATATAAGACAATATCAGATACACAAACTACACACTGACATCACATATAAGACAATATCAGATACACAAACTACACACTGACATCACATATAAGACAATATCAGATACACAAACTACACACTGACATCACATATAAGACAATATCAGATACACAAACCACAAACTACACACTGACGTCACATATAAGACAATATCTGATACACAAACCACAAACTACACACTGACATCACATATAAGACAATATCAGATACACAAACTACACACTGACATCACATATAAGACAATATCTGATACACAAACCACAAACTACACACTGACATCACATATAAGACAATATCTGATACACAAACCACAAACTACACACTGACGTCACATATAAGACAATATCTGATACGCAAACTACACACTGACGTCACATATAAGACAATATCAGATACACAAACTACACACTGACATCACATATAAGACAATATCAGATACACAAACTACACACTGACATCACATATAAGACAATATCAGATACACAAACTACACACTGACGTCACATATAAGACAATATCTGATACACAAACCACAAACTACACACTGACATCACATATAAGACAATATCAGATACACAAACTACACACTGACGTCACATATAAGACAATATCAGATACACAAACTACACACTGACGTCACATATAAGACAATATCAGATACACAAACCACACACTGACGTCACATATAAGACAATATCAGATACACAAACTACACACTGACGTCACATATAAGACAATATCAGATACACAAACCACAAACTGACGTCACATATAAGACAATATCAGATACACAAACTACACACTGACGTCACATAGAAGACACATTGTGTGTACTTAAACCACAACACAAGAATATCGACCATCTGACGGTTATATCTCAGATATCTCACTGTGCAAATTAAAGATTTCTTTTGAAACTGATTGATCATTTTATTTGACTAAAGATTGTTTAATTGTGTTGATGACTGAAGATGAGTTTGGATCAGACAAAGAGACTCAATAAAGCCCAAATCTAACCTGTGACCTCTGATAAGAACCCAACAGAACAAATCTATGCAATAATTAAAATGTGTTAATAATGCAGACGAGTGAGATGAGATCTAATCTATAGTAATAATAAGAATAAAGATTAAATGAGTGTTGTGCAGGTCTGATGGCGTCACAGCGCCACCCGGCGGTGAAACTCAAATCCTGCTCTTGTAAAAAGAAACAGAACTGATATTTAGAAGAAGAGCTCAGATGTACAAACATTTTAGGGTTACAGGGAAGAAGAACATTCTGTAGTTCACGCCAACACAATTCTTTTCAAATCAGCATACATTTCTTTATAAACATTATTCTACATAATGTAAGATTTCTGGGCCAAATGTGTTTCCCATTAAATAGTTAAAATCATGCCAGATTAAATAAATACTCTATACTCCTGTGTGTGTGTGTGTGTGTGTGTGTGTGTGTGTGTGTGTGTGTGTGTGTGTGTGTGTGTGTGTGTGTGTGTGTGTGTGTGTGTGTGTCTGTGTGTGTCTGTGTGTGTGTGTGTGTGTGTGTGTGTGTGTGTGTGTGTGTGTGTGTGTGTGTGTGTGTGTGTGTGTGTGTGTGTGTGTGTGTGTGTGTGTGTGTGTGTCTGTCTGTGTGTGTGTGTGTGTGTGTGTGTGTGTGTGTGTGTGTGTGTGTGTGTGTGTGTGTGTGTGTGTGTGTGTGTGTGTGTGTGTGTGTGTGTGTGTGTGTGTGTGTGTGTCTGTCTGTGTGTGTGTGTGTGTGTGTGTGTGTGTGTGTGTGTGTGTGTGTGTGTGTGTGTGTGTGTGTGTGTGTGTGTGTGTGTGTGTGTGTGTGTGTGTGTGTGTGTGTGTGTGTGTGTAATTTATACAAAATATCATTATGTCTGCTGAGTTATTCTCTTATCTGACACGTTTGTTAAATGTTACTTTCCAATCAACCGACAACTCCAAAGTGTCTTGTACAAAGCAACACAATTAAATGTTATGTTATATGTTAAAGGTTTAGTTGTTCTTCCAGATCTTTTCACCACACCCAGCTAATAGCTGCTGTATAAGCGATTGCTAAACCACAGAAACATACTTTGAGCTCCGAGTATACGATCGACATTGGGTTATTATTGGTGAATCACACACATGTTGACACAGTGACTCATCTGCATGTCACCCATCCCAAACATCAGATCATCTCCACCTCTGCTCAGGGCCAAACAAACATATATCTCACCAGTCTTTCATTGGGCAAACTCA
The DNA here is from genome assembly GCA_033220385.1 of Triplophysa yarkandensis. Lineage (NCBI taxonomy): Eukaryota > Metazoa > Chordata > Actinopteri > Cypriniformes > Nemacheilidae > Triplophysa > Triplophysa yarkandensis. The sequence goes on along the minus strand of CM065658.1, from coordinate 14,189,396 downwards.
TCAAAAACACAAATACCTGCACCTTAGATCTTTTCTAAACCACAGGTGTATTTGAAATATGAACACAGAAAACATCAACAAATCTGACTCACACACACACACACACACACACACACACACACACACACACACACACACACACACACACACACACACACACACACACACACACACACACACACACACACACACACAGATGCCAGAGAGTGGGATAGCTGTGATAACTTTGTTCAAAATTGAACATAATTCATGTAAACTTTTGCTCTTCTTTTTGTTTTTATGTTTCCAAATTTGTTTGAACACGATGACCAGGTTACGCTTTGGGGATTTTAAAGTGACAGTTCAATCAAAAAAGCCATTTTTGTGATCATTTATTCATCTTTATGTCATTTCAAACCATTATGACTTTTATTCTTGAAGGAAAATGTATTTTGAAGAAGGTTGGTAACTAAACGGCCTTGGCACCCATTCCTCGCACAGGTTTTGACACATCACTGTTCGGTAACTTTCATCTAACTATCTTCTGTGTTCTTCAAGAGATTGAATAAATAATGAAATAATTCTCACTTTATTTGCCATATAACATTATTGTTGTGCGAGAGAGTTTTAAAAGTACACATATTCATGTTCAGATGAACTGACCAAAACACACATGAGCTCTCTGATCACTCTTTCCTGCATCCAGATCAATCATAATCATTACTTTTAATTCAACAAAGCTTCGGCAGGAAATAAATGCAGTGAAAATCTCTTTAAGTCGCTGTTATAAATGTGTCTTTAATGATGTTTATTTAATTAACATCATTTGCTAATACGCAACTTTTTCTTTAAACAACTTAAAACATTAAAAAGATCATCCTGATCTGTTCTGCTGTAACTCTTTTGAACTGAAATATTAAATGACTGGAAAAATATTATTCAGTTGAGTGACATCATTTTACAGCTCATTTCTTTTCATCATTTGTGGTTCACTCTCCCCCTCTTCTGGCTGCATGGAGCACTTCACACTCTTTACTCTTTGTGTTTAAGTATCTGTTTAATGTAAAGGTTCAGCCCAGTTCCAAAAAATGTCCCCCATCCACCAGTACATATACCTAAAACATGAAACTCACACTGAGATCACATCAAATGGACTATCTACTAATGTATCTACTGTAAAATGTAAATGTGCTTGAATGATGTGGTTAAAGTTGATGGAATCTGTTTATCTACAGGTAATGTTTCTGACAGTTTTATGTGAGGGGGGAGAAATATTCTTACCTGAGCTACATGGATATTTCAGACAATGTTCAATAAAAAAACTTTTGCAATTTGGTCAAACATAGGAAAAAAAACTGTTGTGTTTTAACTGCACAATATTAGCTGTGATGTCACACATAAACATTATATAATGATTACTTTAAATGACTTATATTCATTCATTCTGTCACCTTAATGAATATTTTGGAGATCAGTTGTGATCTGATGGGTAGAGAGTTTGAATTATAATCAGAAGGTTGTTGGTTTGAATCTCAGTCAGCAGATAATAACTGAAGTGTTCTTGAAGACATCTTACCTCTGATTACTCTGCAGTGAGGATCGACAACTGTATAATACTGTAAGTCGCTTGGATAAAAGCATCTGTAAAAGGAGTAAATGTAAATTATTAAAAAATAATTTTAATATTTTGATATCTGTTGTATAGACATGTTATATATCTTGAGCTACTTTCTCTAAGTATATCTTAAATAACTAAATATGATAACTAAAATAACACATCTTAGACTTGAATGAATAAGTGTAATTTATATAGTTCAGTGTGCTGACAACAAAATCACACAAAAAATATACAACTTATTAACTCATGGAGGTCTGGATTTGGAATCACACTCAAAATTGAAGTGGAAAAACACACTACAGGCTGATCCAACTTTGATGTTACGACCTTAAACCATGTTAAGGTTATCATCACCCTACAACACCTGGGCATACTCCTGATGATGTGGCAGATGTTCTCCTGAAGGATCTCCTCCCTGACCTGGAATGAAACATGCACCAACTCCTGGAGCTGGAGCCAAGTCTGTGGGGCGCCGTGGCATTGGTGGATTGTTGTGTAGGTTATTAACATTGTTATATTTCCCACAATGCACTTGTTATGTGTATTTCCGGATATACATGTTCGTTGTTATCGTTCTCAGTCACGTTAAGTCTGTGTGTGTGTCATCCTTCCCTGAAAGCCTCCTTATAATCCCCAAAAGACACAATGTGGATGGTCACAGACATGAAGTTCCAGATGTGCTCAATCGAACTCAAGTTCTGTGGATGGGCACGCCAGTCCATTGCATCAATGCCTTCGACTTGGAGGAGCTGCTGATACAGTCCAGCCACTTGAGGTCCAGCATTATCTTGCAATGGGAGGAACCCAGGGCCAAATGCACCCGCATATTGTGTCACAAGGGGTCTGAGGATCTCATCTTGGTACCTAATGGCTGTCAGGCTATCTCTGGGGAGATCATGGAGGGCTTCAGAGAAATGCTCCCTCACACCATTTCTGACCCACTGTCAAACGCTCATGCCGGAGGATGTGGCAGACAGCAGCATGATCTCCACAGGGTCTCCAGAGTCTGTCGTGTCTATCATGTGCCTGTGTGATCCTGATTTCAGCTATGAAGAGCACAGGGCACCAGTGGTGAATCTGCCATCTAAGTGTTCTCTGGCAAATGCCAAACTTACTGCATAGTGTTGGGCAGTAAGCACAACCCCCATTGTTGAATGTTGGGCCCTCATACCTCCCTCATGGAGTCTGTTTCAGCGTTTAAAAAGGACCAGAACATCAACCAGCAGTGCTGGAGAAAGTCCTGAAAATTTCAAGTAAAATCCCTGTTCTCAAAAACCACTCAGAGAACTAGTTAAGCGTCACTTGCTGTTTAATGAAGTATGACTAATTATTAATAATCAAATTTCAAGATTTATGTGGTAAACGTGTATTAGTAAAGCATATAAATGGATACAATTCATTATATCGGTTAAAAAACAAACTGTGGTTTTATCTGTCAATCATGTAGGTCCCATAATGCAGACATAACAAGGAGACCTAAGATTTGCTAAAGATTTCTAACTAAAATGTCACTGGATTCGTTCATTTAATGAACCTCAAGCCATCCAAAATGTTTGTGACAGATAGGTTTATGTGATTTTAAAGTTTTCAAAAGTTTTCTTTACACCCTCATAACTCAACTATAAATAAAGTTATTCACAGCAATGTCAAAAGGAACTTTGGGTCAATCTCTTACATGTTCACAGTCCAAAAAACTTTATCCCACAACAAAGAATATAAGACGTGAAAGTTATAGATGTTCTTCATGGACAAAAATATATCTTATAGTGCAGGTGGTGTATGTTATGGATGGTTTTCTAGACAGAAGGAATAAGATTCAGGAGGTTTAACAGTCTTATAGAAACAGGAAAATGTGTTCAAAATGTTTCTTGTCACTAGATGGCCCTCCAGCAAAAGCAATCCCTGATCTCTGTCTTTTTCTTGTTATAAAACAGCATTTCCTTCTTCCCTGCTCCTACTTCTCAATCTTTTTTGTTCAAATACCAGCACAACAGTGAATAGTCTTTTTAATATGTTCCTTCACACAGCAAAGTGTTTAGACTTGTGACAATGAAATAAAGAAACAGGTCAGACAGAGAGTTTGTAGTGGAATGGGATCCTTAGACTTTTACACATTAGACCTTTTCTCTATAGTAAATTTGGGTAGCATATCCTCTATAAGTATAGAGAAACATAAAGGATGTCGTATGTCTGGTTGTTTTTTAATGTGATTTATCTGAAGTGTTTAAATGATGTTTGCTATGATCTCTGCACGTCTCTGCACGTTTTACACAAGCCTACAACAATACAGCTGTCGTAATAAACCTGCAAAACAAAAATACAATTCATTGACTTATTCATTCATCACATTAGTCATGACACCACATAACAAACAGGACAAATAAACGTATCAGATAAGAAAACACATTCAAATCTCACGTACAGAAAAATACTCCTTATTAATTTATAACTTATATAATAATTTATAAATTATTTATAACTCATCACATTCCAGTCCAGAATGAAATATATGTTAGACATTAAACAGTAAAATAATAGCCCATGTGCACTTACTAAGTCTGTGTATGAAACTGAAACTTCTAAAACACAGAATCTGCCCACAAAAGAATGTCACAGTCCATTTATTAAAATGCATTATTTTTTAAATTTTATATGTTGAAGGCTTCCTTCGTTAATCTGCTGAAACTAGAGAACTTCATTTACTCCAAGACAATGTTAGTTACACTTAGATACAAATAAAACAATGGCCATCTTATAATACATTTCAGTACAGTCTATCTTAGTTTTTCTGTAGTTCTGAGATCATGGACCAGCACCACCAGAGCCATGGGTTTAACCTCAAGAAATTACACATCCTCAAAATCACGTGTAAATGATCCTGTGGTGTTAAGCTCACTTTGGATGAAGAGGCCTGCAAAATGCACACAATGTGAAACCTAGAGTTGAAAAGATCCACAATCAAAAAAGATTCAACTAAAAACTTGCAGTCACATGATACATAGACATTAGAGTCCACCCATTTGATTTAACACAGAATTTATGAATGTTTGAAATATTTCTAATTAACATTTGAATGTAAAATGAAAAAAAATGGTGTAAAGTGTCTTATGGATCATTTAAATATCATCCTTACAGTTTATTTCTTATTCAATTTATTTGTGGAATTGTGTAAACCACTAATTAATAAAGTATTCATTTACATTTATACACAGTATACATGGGATTTTATATGATGGGTATATACAAAGGGTATAAGTGCAATTGTTTTCCCTCCAAACACACATCAGTAAGGTTTATAAAACACCAAAAGCACAGTGCTGGATTTGAGGACATTTCTGGCAAAACCAATAGAGGGCAGCATATTACAAGATTCACAAATTACTGACGTCATCAACTAATATTAATATTAACATTGATATTGATATTGATATTGATATTGATATTGACATTAACATTGATATTAACATTAACATTAACATTAACATTAACATTAACATTAACATTAACATTAACATTAATATTAATATTAATATTAATATTAATATTAATATTAATAATATAGTAATAATAATAAAAAAATATAATAATAATAATAATAATAATAATAATAATAAAATATATTATTAATAATAAAAGGAATAACAAAACTAGTAATTACAATATAAGGCATGTTTTGAGAACCAGATTGTGCAGTGGTAGTTGAGCAAAGTTTTGTTCACATGTTTCTCATCACATCAACCGTGCATTCACAGATACAACTTTTGATTTTTCACATTCACTGAGAGAATGAAGGCTGTTGTTTTAATCACTGAACTTGAGTTTTTTTGTGGAGCCCAAGAAAGTTCTTAATGACTATGACCTCTGAACACATGTACATGGTGGGGGGGTGAATGGTTCTGGGACCATGGGTTGGAGGTTGTTGTAAAAGTGAATGGAAAAAAAGCCGAGGGGACCAGGAAAACGGAATGTGGGTCCAGTGTGTGATGTGATTGTTAGCAGAAATGTGTCAGCTCCAGAGTCCCGGCGGCCTGTAGACATGTGAGGGAGGTGAGAGGTGTTGGGGGACGACGCTGTTCAGCTCTTTTCTGAAGAGGCCAGATATCTTATCGCTCGGTAGAGAAAGCAGCATCCAGTCAGAGGAGGTGGACTGAGCCGGCCTGCTGACATGTGTGGTCATGTCAAACTCAAAGATGTTCAAATGACAACAAACCAACACAACACACGCTCATAGTGTTACTCTTTAAACTGCTTCTGAATCACTCAAGAACATTTTGCATTATAGCAAAAGCATAAAAACAAAAGACACTTCTGACAGCCTCTGGTATTGTGTTCTCTCTGTTTAGAACCCCAAAGATTCTGAGCCACTGAGGTCTCACTATAGAGAAATGGAACATGTGTGTGTTCTCTCACACATTTACCTGAGACACACATCTATATCAGACTTCTACACAACAAACTTCTCTATGTGTCTGAACTCAAGCCTTACACATACACATACACATACACACACACACACACACACGCACGCACGCACGCACGCACGCACGCACGCACCCACACACACAACACACAAACAAACACACACACACACACACACACACACACACACACACACACACACACACACACACAAACAAACACACACACACGCACGCACGCACGCACGCACGCACGCACGCACCCACACACACAACACACAAACAAACACACACACACACACACACACACACACACACACACATACACACACACACACAAACACACACACACACAACACACAAACAAACACACAACACACAACACACACAAACAAACAAACACACATACACACACACACACGCACACACACACACACACACACACACACGCACCTACACACAAACACACAGACACAACACACAAACAAACACACACACACAGACACACACACACAGACACACACACACAGACACACACACACACAAACACGCACGCATGCACCCACACACACACACACACACACACAACACACAAACAGACACCCACACACACACACACACAACACACAAACAAACACACACACACACAGACACAGACAAAAAAACACACAGACACACACATACACACACACACACAAACACGCACGCACCTACACACAAACACACAGACACAACACACAAAAAAACACACACAGACAGACACACACACACAGACACACGCACGCACGCAAGCACGCACGCACACACACACGCACGCACACACACACACACACACACAAACACGCACGCACCCACACACACAAACACACACATGAACACACTTCTTCTGTATAAGTTTCTCTTTTAATAAACTTTATTTCAGACAGTTTTATGTTTTGTAAAAAATCTCAGACATAAAGAAAAACTTCTAATGAACTTAATAAGAGTTTCAGAGTCTTTAAGATTTTTTTGTCTTCTTTATTTCTGACCGACTTTAAATCCGCATAATA
>CM065658.1:14176476-14181832 GCA_033220385.1 Triplophysa yarkandensis | reverse complement strand
ATCTTTCTTTGACTTATGGGCCTTTTCTGAAAAATTATTGTTTTAGTTTTCTTAATGTTAACAGTTAGGGCCCAGGTCTGACCAAATTTATGTAGAGTGTCAAGGCTTTGTTGTAGACCTTCATGAGTTGGAGATAGAAGAACCAGGTCATCAGCAAAAAGGAGGGATTTTATGTTGGAATCATGTAGTATGAGACCAGGTGTTGAGGTTTCTTCTAATTGTTTTGCCAATTCATTAATGTAGATATTAAAGAGAGTTGGTGATAGTGGACATCCCTGTCTCACCCCCCCTGCCTTGAGTGAAAAATTCTGTTTGTTTATTTCCAATTTTGACTGCACATTGATTGTTTGAGTACATTGTTTTTATGATGTTGTACACCTTCCCCCGATGCCTGATTTTAGGAGCTCAGATAGCAGACCTTCGTGCCAAATTGAATCAAATGCTTTTTGGAAATCTACAAAGCAAGCAAATATTTTTGTCTTTTTTGGTTTATGTATTTATCAATCAGGGTATGTAGGGTAAAGATATGGTCTGATGTTCTACAGTTTGGTAAAAAACCAATCTGACTCTTGCTTATAACGTTGTGTTCTGTAGGAAAGTGGACAAGTCTTGTATTGATGATACTGCAAAACAATTTCCCCAGATTACTGCTAACACAGATTCCTCTATATATAGTAATAATAATTATTTGGGTCGGATTTGTCTCCGCTTTTGAATATGGGTGTTATAAGTCTCTTATTCCAAATGTCAGGAAAATATCCGACACTTAAAATCAAGTTAAATAGTTTCAGTATGACCATTTTGAACCTGTGATTTATATTTTTAATCATTTCATTTAGAATACAGTCTAGTCCACATGACTTTTTGGATTTTAGGTTCTTTATTTTATCCATAAGCTCTTTTTCAGTGATTGTGTAGTCTAGCGGATTTTGATATTTGCCAATTACGTTTTCCATATTTTTAAATGTTTCGTAAATCTGTGTTTGTTCTGTGTTCATGTTAATTTTACCGAATAGTTGTTCATAGTTATTTTTCCAGGTATCTCCGTTCTGTATATTTATCGGTTCGTGTTTTTTCTTAATCAGGACATTCCAGTTGTCCCAGAAACTGTTTTGAAGAGATAGATTCTTCAATTGTCTGTAGCTGATTTTTAACGTAATGTTCTTTCTTTATTCTAAGTGTATTTTTATATTTCCTAAGTTCCTCATAGTAACGGAGACGTAAACCTGTATTGTCTGGTTGTCTGTGCTTTTGGTTTGCAAGGTGTCTTACATTTTTGCGTATTCTTTTACAGTCTGAATCAAACCAATCTTCTTGTTTTGGCTCCTGATTTTTTTCTTTAGAATTTCTGATTTTAAGTTTGGATATTGTTTGCTAAACGATGAAATATATTATTTATATTTTCTACGGCCAGATTTACACCCTCAGCATTATGGGAATATGTTTTATCTATGAAGTTGTCTAGAAGTAAAAGCACTTGAGGGTGATCATTTGCGGTAAGATATTTTTCAGCGCTGTTTCGAGACCATCTGTAGTTCTTTTTGAGGTTATATAGCTTACTTGGTTTTAGTTGTATGTCTGCTTTTTCTTCCCTTTTTAGATAAAGAGTGATCTCTCTCTCTCTCTGGTCTCTCTCTGGTCTCTCTCTCTGGTCTCTCTCTCTGGTCTCTCTCTCTTTCTCTGGTCTCTCTCTCTGGTCTCTCTCTCTGGTCTCTCTCTCTGGTCTCTCTCTCTGGTCTCTCTCTCTGGTCTCTCTCTCTCTCTCTGGTCTCTCTCTCTGGTCTCTCTCTCTCTGGTCTCTCTCTCTGGTCTCTCTCTCTCTCTGGTCTCTCTCTCTCTCTCTGGTCTCTCTCTCTCTCTCTGGTCTCTCTCTCTCTGGTCTCTCTCTCTCTCTCTGGTCTCTCTCTCTCTCTCTGGTCTCTCTCTCTCTCTCTGGTCTCTCTCTCTCTCTGGTCTCTCTCTCTGGTCTCTCTCTCTCTCTCTCTGGTCTCTCTCTCTCTCTCTCTGGTCTCTCTCTCTCTCTCTGGTCTCTCTCTCTCTCTCTCTCTCTCTCTGGTCTCTCTCTCTCTCTTTGGTCTCTCTCTCTCTCTCTCTCTGGTCTCTCTCTCTGGTCTCTCTCTCTCTCTGGTCTCTCTCTCTCTCTCTGGTCTCTCTCTCTCTCTCTGGTCTCTCTCTCTCTCTCTGGTCTCTCTCTCTCTCTCTGGTCTCTCTCTCTCTCTCTGGTCTCCTCTCTCTCTCTCTCTCTCTGGTCTCTCTCTCTCTCTCTGGTCTCTCTCTCTCTCTCTCTCTGGTCTCTCTCTCTCTCTGGTCTCTCTCTCTCTGGTCTCTCTCTCTGGTCTCTCTCTCTGGTCTCTCTCTCTGGTCTCTCTCTCTGGTCTCTCTCTCTGGTCTCTCTCTCTCTCTCTCTCTCTCTCTCTCTCTCTCTCTCTCTCTCTCTCTCTCTCTGGTCTCTCTCTCTTTCTCTCTCTCTCTGGTCTCTCTCTCTCTGGTCTCTCTCTCTCTCTCCTCTCTCTCTCTCTCTCTCTCTCTGTCTCTCTCTCTCTCTCTCTCTCTGGTCTCTCTCTCTGGTCTCTCTCTCTGGTCTCTCTCTCTCTCTCTCTCTGGTCTCTCTCTCTCTGGTCTCTCTCTCTGGTCTCTCTCTCTCTGGTCTCTCTGGTCTCTCCTCTCTCTGGTCTCTCTGGTCTCTCTCTCTCTCTCTCTCTCTCTTCACGTCACGTGTGCGCATGCGCGGAGTCTTCAGTCAGCGCTGCAGCTGTGATTGACACTTTTATTCCTGACAGAAAAACACTAAAAGTTTATTTTTCATTGGGGATTTTTCTCTTTCTTCTTATATTCAACACACAATGTGCTTCTATGGTGAGTAAAACGACGCCTTACAAACACTTTTGCTTTTTTGTGTCAAATCTGGCTTGTATTTGTACATCAGTGTATTAGACATTATAAGATTCCTTAAATCCTAAATAATTTGGTCTTTAGTGCTCAATATAACACAAGAACGATGAAAATGTATAAAGAGTTTTTGGTTTTGTTTATTGACGCTTAAATGACCGTTACATCAAATACATGGAGCTCAATGGAAAAGTCACTAATAAGGCCAAAATACAGCAGAACTCTCTTATATTATTAATAAATGCGGTTTATTGTACTAGAAAACCACTTTATGTTGTCATTGCAACAAACTTGCGGTTCAAGAAAGCGAGAAAATAAGAATAGTTGCGGTTTTGCGTTTGGCGGCTTCCTATTGGCTGATTCTTGCATATTTAATGAGCTAGGTTCACCGGGCGCTTTCTTGCTGTTTTGGGTTGTTTTTCTCGATCATAGAGAACCAAACTTGTGCGAAATGTTTCGGTTTGGGTTGTAATGTTTATAATGAACAATCGTGTGATTCAATCTGTCATGATTTCTATTTCTGGAAAAGTTACCGTCGTCGAGATTGTTGTTGAAATGTTACTTAAGGGGATAAATCTGTAGTTGTAGCGCGCGAGAGATGTAATTATGTGACTGCAGCGTGCAAGGTCTGAATCATGGCGTCCGAGAAGAAGCTGACAGACGTTAAGACCAGACTGGACTTAAATGTTTATCACAAACCTGGACCTAAAGTGTTCGTCTCGAGAGATGTCACAATGCAGTGTAGCAGAGGGAAGTTAGGAGAAAGTCTCTGGCCTGTGCGAGCCGACTTTAATTTAGATGACCTTGAAAGGAAAAACACGAGGTTTGACTATAATGCCCTACATGATCCACATCTCCGTCATTTCTTCAAACGTCCTGTAAACAGAGAAGTGGTCCTGAAACAAGGATTAATAGACGGAAATGACGATGTGCTGTGTTCAGCTGCAGAGTTTCGTACATACATGAGATTAAAGCATTACTATGGTCATAAAGAAGACGCCATGTCTTCCAAAAGGACGGACAACAAATCACAAGCAGAAGGAAATATATCAAGACAATCACACCTACAACCCTATAGACAATCACCAAGACAACTATCAACCTTCTCAACCTTATCACCCTTAAAACGACAAGTGTCTTTGGAACACACCCACAAAAGCACACAAGAACCACCGACTGAACACAGAGAACCGACAAGCTCACAAGCACCGACTGATAACACTGACGTGAGTGACACATAAACAGGATTACAGACACCAAACATGGCAATGCACTTCAACTGATCCTGACATGACAACATGGCATAATGTCCCGTGCACAAAAAAATAACATATATATATAAAATAACAAAAACATAAACAAAATAACAAAAACATAAAAAAAGATATATATAACAAAAACATAAAAAAACAACAAATCATAAACAAATAACAAAAACATAAAAATAGATATATAACAAAAACATTAAAAAACAACAAAATCATAAATAAATAACAAAAACATTAAAATAGATATATATATAACAAAAACATAAACAAAATAACAAAAACATAAAAAAAGATATATAACAAAAACATAAACAAAATAACAAAAACATAAAAATCATAAATAAATAACAAAAACATAAAAATAGATATATATATAACAAAAACATAAACAAAATAACAAAAACATAAAAAAAAGATATATAACAAAAACGTAAAAAAAACAACAATATCATAAATAAATAACAAAAAAATAAAAATATATATATATAACAAAAACATAAACAAAATAACAAAAACATTAGAAAAGATATATACCAAAAACATAAACAAAATAACAAAAACATAAAAATCATAAATAAATAACAAAAACATAAAAAACAACAAAATCATGAGCATATAACAAAAACATTAAAAAAATCCTAAATAAATAACAAAAACATAATATATATATATATATATATATATATATATATATATATATATATATATATATAACAAAAACATAAACAAAATAACAAAAACATAAAAAAAGATATATTACAAAAACATAAAAAAACAACAAAATCATAAACAAAATAACAAAAACATAAACAAAATAACAAAAACTTAAAAAAAAGATATATAACAAAAACATAAAAAAAAAGAAAATCATAAATAAATAACAAAAACATAAAAATAGATATATATAACAAAAACATAAACAAAATTACAAAAACATAAAAAAAGATATATAACAAAAACATAAAAAAACAACAAAATCAAAAAACAAAGACAAAACTACAAAAACATAAAAAATATATATATAACAAAAACATTAAAAAAAATCATAAACAAATAACAAAAACATAATATATATATATATAACAAAAACATTAAAAATAAGAAAAATATCAAAAACATAAAAAAGAAATAAATATATATATATATTTATATATATATATATATATATATATATATATATTTAACAAAAAGATTAAAAA
>CM065658.1:14161476-14171476 GCA_033220385.1 Triplophysa yarkandensis | reverse complement strand
ATATAAAGCTCACAATTTAATTGTATTGTGTAATGTGTGTAGTGCTTCAATGATTGTTAAAGGATTTATATAAAAAGTTCATTTATACAGCACATTTACTACAAAACAGTTATTCAAAGTGCATCACGTATAAATTCATTTAAAAAATAAGAGAAAATTAAAAAAGAATAAAATAAAAAATACATTACATTTACATTAAATTACATTACATTAAATTTAAAAAAACTTACATTAAATTTAATATAGTCACCATTTAAAAGTCTAAAATCATAAATACAAGTTAAAATGTAAAACATAAAAATATTACATGTTACAGTTTAAATATACAAAAATACAAATAGTAAATTCTGTATAAAACTGTAAAAGTGAATAAAACAGTTCAAGTGTGTCTGTATTTGTATATCTCTATCACAAGGTGGCGCTATACATCTGTACAGTAACATAAGAATAAGATCACAGAAGTGATGAGAATGTAGATAAAGTAACGTGCATGTACTAAAATAAATCCAAAGGTTCTATATTGCCATTACATTTATTGACAATAATAAAAATAACTACAAATTCTTAATAATTAAAAGAGACGATTTCAGTAAAAAAAGAACAAATCCACAAAATATCAAGGCCATAAATAAACACAACTGACATGAAGTCATTCAAACACAAAATCTGCAGATCATTTTTGCAAAACAGGTTTTTAGGGTTTTGTTATTATATGTTCGTGTTCAGAAATAAATGTAAGGCCACACATTAAACACAGAATCATACTTTTTATTCTATAGATAAATCATATTAACAGATCTTTAAGTGTTGTCATAAACACGGCTGAATGGCCTCTGCTGGGTCAGTGTTTGTAAGGAGATATTCTGTCACTTTGAGATATAACATCACTCTGCGTCTATAGGTTTAGATCTATTGTGGCGCGTGGCTTGCCTGCAGTCCTATTGTTTTGTTGCATAGCATCTTGTGACACTGACCCTTTGACCTTAAATAACCCCCCCGCCCCTCCCGTACCCCTCCATGGCTTTCAGAGGAATATAACAATAATTTTATGTTTGTTAGTAATCTGCTCATGTGTTTTATCAGAGTAGGCAACAGAACAGAAACTCTTTATTTAATGAATCGTTTCGTCTCTTCTTTTAGCACAGCAGGATTTGGGAAAGACTTGTTCAGTTAATGCCCTCCATTTAAGAAAATGTATTAAATATGTCAGCAGGAGCGAGGGCTTAAGAGATCATCATTTAATGAGCCGCTGAAAATGCAGGTCTTCCTGGAGTATGGACGTTCAGCGTAGAGTCATGTCAAAAGAGCCGTGTGGTCTTTGTTGGAGTCTTCTGGTCTTTCTGCCGTAGATTTACTGTTAAAGTAGGTTACAGGATTTTAAATATATATGTCATCAGACTATAAACAATCACTTGCTTTTTAAATGGGTAAAACGTATAAAAGCAATAGAAAACAGAAAAATCTCAAGTGTTCTTAGAACATTGAGACAGCGATCTCGAATCTTGATTATCATTTTACACGATTAAATTTGACTGTAGATGGCTGATATCATCTTAAGTTGGTTTGACACAAAGAAAGATATTTAGAGGAATGTTAGCTATCGAGATATCTGTGGCACTCTTCAATAACATTGTAGATAAAGTAATTTTTGGTTTTGTTGAACACAAAAGAAGATATATACTACTACCAGTTTTTGACTAACTCATTAATCTCAGTTTATGACATTTTTCGAAATATATATCTATTAATACTGGCTTGAAACAAGTAAATCCTGGCAGAATTTGATATTCCTTTGAATGTGTGAAGAATATATGTCTGCAGTAAACAGTGGATTTGTTGAGAAAGATAAACGTTGGATTATCCTCCAGCATTTTACTGTAACATCAGAACTGTTCAGCTTATTACTGTACCGAAGAAAAACCAAAGACAATGAGATTTCAGTAAGCTGCTTGGAGATTTAAAATGGGCAACTGAATTTTTGATTTAATTTTTTTAATGTCCTGTAAAAACATAAACCATCTGTCCACATTACCTTTCTCTGAATGCCTAGATGTCGTCTTATCATATTTAAGGTATCACTGTATCGTCAGATGGGGTTTAACGTATTCTTACCTAGATTTAAAAGGTCTAAATCACTGTCAATCTCTTTTAAAAAAGATGATATTTTCAATCAGCAGAATACGTTTGTGTGTACATTCAGTTGAGCTTTTGCTCATGTAGCACATGTAAAGATCTATTTTTTCATTCAGACCTAAATTAATATCATCATGTCTTCCATCCAAACCCAAACATACATGGTTTAAAATTATGTGCTTGACAAAGTTTGTTGAAGATTAAAAGTGAAAGCGGAAATTTAGAGAAATAAAAAATTGTGAAAATGACAGTGTTGGCAAAGTGCATGGTGACATACATTTAAATACGATGTCATAGATCAGCTCTTTTATTTTATTAAGATGTGGAAAGCTTGATTGGATTTCAATTAAGGACTTTTTGAAGAAAATGACAAGAACCATCTTCACTGCTGGTTCATCTGATGCAATATCTAAAACACATCGCCTCTTATTTGTATTCAAAGCTATAGAAACAGTAAGCGATACAGGCATCAGACGTCACTTCTTCAGCCAAGCGTTTGGGAAGCCACCAGACCAATTTACCTAATGAGAATGAAGCAAATCCTGGTAAAGCCCCACTGTCGGGAGAGAGGGGGACCAAATCCACTGCATTGTTTCCATTCGGCTCGGTCAGATCTTTGGGATCCTCTTGCGGAAGAAGACTTTTAGCTCTTCTCTAAAACCTTTTAAACTCCCACCGAGCTCACAATCCTTAGACAATTCCTCCAAGCGGGAGACAAGCTCCTTAGGCTAATGGCCATTTTGCCTTGACGTTCAGTGTGGTTTAGTTTTACAGTAATGCGTGTTATGGCGTTCCGACTGTGGGGTAAGCTGACTAGAGGAGGAGCTTTCATCCAGAAGTTATTGACCCTGGTGTTTCAAAGACAAAATCTAGCGGACACAAGGATTAAAATCCAAGGGGATGAATTTCAAATGCCACGCTGTGATGTACTCATCTTAACATATTAACGTGTTTGTATTGTTTTTACTTTGTGGACCTTCTTGTTTTTCGGCCTCTTGTTTTTAACAGACTGCATAACAAGAAGATATGAGGTCATGTGTTAATGCAGTAAACATGTGTACGGCTATCAGCACACAGCAGTCAAAACCCTTCTGCTGTATAAAGATTGATAAAGGTCAAAGACATGTAAGTGAGTGTTTGAATTCAGAACACAATGCTGGGTGGAAATGAACCAATGTTTGGTTAACATGACCCAATGCTGGAGTAAAATAACCCAATATTTGGGATAAAATGACTTAAAGTAGGGATAAAACTACACAATTCTGGGATAAAATGACAAAATGTTGGGTGAAAATGACACAATGCTGCCATAAAATTACCCAATGTTGGGATAAAATGACTTGTAAAATGATGTTAAAAATCAAGTAAACTAATGTTTGTCATATAAACATGACAGTATTGTTGTGTAGAAGAAGACACATTAAGCTGATATCTTATGGCTTGTGTGTCATTTTGTGTTGTGTTGTGTTGTGTTGTGTTGTGTATTGTTAAGATGCTCTCTTGCCGCTGAGCAGATGCTGAAGAGAGAGAGACGCTCAGTGTTGAGTTACTGCCGTTCCCATGACAACAGTTTCACATCACACCAGTAACCTTTAAACTCAGGTTTCAGAAGATGGAGCCGAACCAACACTGCTTTCTTTTCTTGTGTTTCTCTCTTTTATTCATTTCTTTGTTGGCATGACAAAACAACTTTAAATTTCATTCGAATTACAACATAACAACATTATAAAAGTCGATCTTGTTCATACTCCTTTTATATCTCATTCTCCTCTCGCATTCCCTCTCTTGTTCTATCTCTCATTTATTTCAATTGACTTTTCTGCCATGATGACATTTATGTTCAATATTGACAAATCATTTTACATAAAACAGAATAATACAAAAACAACAAGAAATGGTAGATTAAAATAATATGCTAGAAATATAAAATGTTTAAAAAAGAACAGGGTTTTGATAAATTTTAAAACAAATACAAAGGAAAGTGAGACAATCTTAGTATGTGAGTGTTTTGTATGGATCAATGCTGTACAGTAATTCTCTTTCCATATATTACAGTGTTTTTTGTTGTTGTTTAGATTAGTTTATTTCTTTATTATAAATTAGAATCCATAATCAACAGTCAGTTAACTTTTGTAAAAAAAAAAATGGGGAAAAAATTCGTTGGGCTGGGTTAGTTAGTTTGAGGCCTGGTTCTTGGCCTACTTTTGAGTTGAAGTGGATCAAGGACACATGGATTATCTGAGAACGCTCGCTCCAGCGGCTGCGACAGACTCCTGCAGTCTGCCACAGATTAAGAGTGAAGATGCTGTAGGAGTTTATCTTATGTCAGGCTATTGTCCTATTTCCATAAAGAAGAGGCAAGATAATGGTCTGATCTCTTTATGTAAATGGAGGATTTGAGGAACTGGGATAGATCTCTCATGCGCTTCAGCTTTAGACACTAACCGATTGATCTGTTAAAAGATGCAAATTTGACTTTTAATAAATTGTTCTTGTTTATTCTAAAAGAGTTGAAGGTATTGTAAAACAATAAATTGCTCACCCGTATCATTGACAGTTACTCTCTGCACATATGATCCTAAAAGGATCCTCGACTGAAAGCAGTCCCTAGGGGCTGGTGGTCTTCCCTGTGGTTTCGTCTCTAGACCCCTCCACCCTCACCCGCCTCCAGGAAAGTGGGTCATGGTCTGAGACTGTGGGATTATCAGATGTGTAGTGTCCCTTATCCATGATTTGTAAATCCTGCCACCCCTGGACAGAAAATAACTGCCCACCCCCCAAAAGTTCATTTACAGTCTTCACCTCCTTTAGTTTGATGAGATGACCTGAAAGACAGAACTCAAGCCGTGACCAGAGTGAAAGACAAATGTCCAGTGTATTTCCACCTGTGTGATTTGCTCATTGTCAGATGAATTGATTTCTAATGGAGAACAGCTCAGCGATAATGACGTCTAATAACGACAAAGTGATAAATGCACGCTTTTAAATGCCTGACCTCCGAGCGCTTCATGACAGCACATTTGTCCCTGACGGCCTGACACGGGCTGTGATTAATACACAGAGAATAAATGATAAATAAAAAATACATTCATTTCGCACTTGATTCCTTCCATCCATCATCACACAAGCTGAAGGCCGTTCAGAGCAGATGAAGGTTTGCTGACGTTGACTTCATTGGTTTACTCTGAACTCTGATAGAGTCATCTGTGATCCGTAACTTCTGAACAATAAAATCTCATTTCTATATATTCAACACATGAATAGAGTTTATGTGAGGCTCGTGTCATTGGTGCATGGTGGTGCATTTGCAAACACTCTAGATCCAAAGTTGATAGACATTTTAACAAAACTCTTTTTGATCTGATGGTGTTTGCTTAAGAAATGGCTTGATATAAGACATTTTAATGTGGAGACATTGGTTTGTTTAAATATTATTTTATAGTTATATTAGAACATTTCTGTACATTCTAGACAAAGGTTGATTATAATAAGCAAACAATAAAACAAAATCTTATTTTACGTTCTGCTAAAGAAATTCAGAGAACAATCCCTCTAAACTTTCAAGGCAGAGTATTTATATAGTCTATTATTACCTTTCAAAATGTCTAAATTGTTATATTCAAACCACTTGAGATGAAATTGTTGTGTTAAATGTTAAATCTTATTCATCTGAAAGTTTTCTGCCGGTTTAGAGAGTTCACAAACTGCTGCTAGGAATGAGAATATCTTGCATGAATGTTTTGTTGTTGTGAGACCACCTGAGAGCTGATGTCAGTATAAGTGTTTGCTTCCCTTAAGGGCTTTGAACTATGACCTGCGGCAGTGTGTCTGACCTGATGCACGTCGTGTTTGCACTTTCAGACAAAGCAAAACCAAACTCCTTGAAATAAAGAGAAGGTCGTAAAGGTCACTCAAAGCCACAAGAGATAGGTGGCAGTTGTGTTGAAGGGACGTATAAAGAGCTCAGAGATTCCTCCAGCGTGGACAGTTGTGCTTCTCATTGTTTGGGGATGGAACCAGTGACACATGCGGGTTGTAAATATGTCACTCGTGAGGAGCAGGTCATTGTTTGGGGGTCCGGCGTGGCATTCTGCCTTTGGTTGCATTGTGCTGTTCATCATTAGCATCTCAATATTGGAAGGTTGATGTTAGTAGAAGTGCAGTCGCCCTTTCAACTACAGAGTTTCTGATGATGTCACAACAAATATAACTGTTGCATTGAAGTAAACTACGGAAATTCCATTGATATTTTCATGCAATTTCAATTGGTGCATGACACATTTTGTATTATTGTCTTTCAAGACAATGTCATGGAAGACGTTTTCAATTTGACTTATTTGAATAAATTTTTATATATTATGTCTTATTGTGCTTTTAATCTTTATGGATCACAATCTTACATTTTGGTTTCAACAAATAAATGAAAAAAAAATTATTACTGTGTCATTGCAACTTTTACAGCAGTACCGCTTTTTTAAAAAAATTTTTTATGTGTTTTTCAGTTGAATTCAGTTGAGATTAAAGTTATGTATTTAACTTTAAAAGTCACATTAAATCATTCATTTAAAGGTCTTCGTAACAATTTCTGCATGGCGTCTTACAAGATCGCTATCATCCTTCCAGGGTTCATAACAATAGCTAATCATATATTCAGAGAAGTTGGGCAGCATGTCAGTGTGTTAGTCGAACAAAAGACTCCACGATGTCTTCCACCGTGGCCTACTGACCCTCTGAACGGTCAGCAGGAAACTCTGGGCGGCAGTTGGGCGGTCAGGAACATGCAGAAGAGAACGGGTGGACAGTTTAGCCAGCTGCTGCACAAGCTATTGGCCAATGAAAGCTGGCAGATGGACACTCACATCCAGAACAATGAGAGTTTTCTGCAGCAGTGGCTATAGGCTAACGGCTAACCAGACATATAGATGAGAGTCACTGGGGATAAAAACAACGTCTCGACACATGAGGAAATGTCACGCTGGAAAGGTTTTCCTTCTTAAGGGTAGAAAGACTTTTTATAGGGTGCATTCACAAACAGCACAACTCAAAATGATCCTTATTTTCTTGAGATGCAGAGACTATGGAAGTGTAAACTGGATTCTGAATTGTATTTCTCGCAGACAGCAACAGGCTGACTGTCCGCTGATCGTGGTCACATTGAGTAACCAAGCTTGTTTAATGAGGCGTGTGATCGGTTTCCTCCCACCCCACACAAGAGACCCCATTCAACCCTGTGACAGATCATGACAGCTAAACAATAGAGACCTGGAGTCAAGACCAAACCCCCGAGCAACAAACTTCAGCACCCTCCAGCACACAACAACTTGTTTACCTACTTCTGAATGCATGCATATTATTATCTTAAGACGTGTTATAGGAATGAAATACTGAACAGTGTTCTTAATAAACGTAATAAGCGTTATCAATCTACAGCAAAACAATATAATGTGAAGACAAAAGTCAAGCATTTACAATTTATATACCAGTATTGACAATAGAATTGATATTGAAAAAACAGAGTCATTGATTCATATTAATAATAATATAAATATTTAGGTCACTTGTGATTTGTTGGTCCAAAACCAGAGAAAACACAAAATAATCTAATATGAATTTGTCATCATTTTAAAAAACACTATTGAATAGAAACCTTGATAATATCATCGCTGTGAATTCTTTTGGCTATGAATACAGCAAAGGGAGAATGTTCGTGACATCCCTGATATAGACAATTATAAACATTTAATAATATAGTGAATGTTTTTTAGATAGTCACAGCAATTACTGACTTTTAGCTAATCTGAATTTGTACAATTTAGTACGCACAGCTTTCTTTAAAATAATGTTTTGTCAAAGGAAATTAATCATTAAGATCAGGACGGTTATTAGAAATATTATGTGTAGAAATATTTTCCCTCTTTTAGTGAACCTATAGTTAAGAAAGACATCATGTTTAAGATTTTATGAGACACAGGGAAGCAATGAAATTTTCAAACAAACATTGAAAATGTGTTGAATTTACTGTTGCATAAAAGCATGAATGCATGAATATGAAGGACCAGAATTAAAGGGATTGATATGATTCATCTTGTTAGATTGTACAGCACATATACAGTGGCCAAGTTGAGATCATCAAATTTTATTCTTGCCTTTCAATTCTCACAGGTTATCATTACAGATTAGAGTTTGGATTTGTGGATGAGATTCTTGTCACCCGTGAGACATTTAACACTGATTATATCACACTTTCAACAGGGTCATATTCTCAACACAACAATGTGTGTAAAAAGATTTGTAGATGCACTCTTTAGTTCATAAGAACACAGAGATGAGAGACCTCCAGGTTTCTTTTGAGATCCAGTCCATCTGAATAAGTGCTATTGGACAAACCCATGTACGCGGAAGTATGTATGACTTCCTGGCCTTGTCTTCAAAAGCCACAGAAAGCAATCTGAGCTTAGAGCTAAAAATATGACATTCATTTATTCTGAATATGATGCATCCACTTTCATAGCCAGTCGACGCTTGAGCCACCCCATTGATGTTCATAGCCCTTAAATGCACAATCATTTAAAAAAGCTGGACATTCCACTCAAATGTAAGATATAGTTTTGATCTGTTGTGGCCTCCATACAATACAAAGGAGCTCAAGTGTGTCTGAGAACGTGCAGAGTCCTGGAGCTGTGAGGTTGTGAGGTTGAACCTCTGCTGCACTGAACTCTATTAAATCCTGATTGAAATGGCTCTGTAAGTGGGGACCAGGTGCATTAACACTTTAGCAATTTGCTGAAATCAAGTCAATGGGTTTCACAGAGCACACAAGAGCAAAACATAAGACAGACACTGTGTTCAGAGAGACAAGTACTAACAGTTTCTGCTTCTGTAAATGAGTGTGTGTGTGTGTGTGTGTGTGTGTGTGTGTGTGTGTGTGTGTGTGTGTGTGTGTGTGTGTGTGTGTGTGTGTGTGTGTGTGTGTGTGTGTGTGTGTGTGTGTGTGTCTGTCTGTCTGTCTGTCTGTCTGTGTGTGTGTGTGTGTGTGTGTGTGTGTGTGTGTCTGTCTGTCTGTGTGTGTGTGTGTGTGTGTGTGTGTGTGTGTGTGTGTGTGTGTGTGTGTGTGTGTGTGTGTGTGTGTGTGTGTGTGTGTGTGTGTGTGTGTGTGTGTGTGTGTGTGAGAGAGAGACATGCCAGCAAACACACATTTTTAAAAACGTATTTTATATTTACTAGATGTATTTATTTAAAAAAATAACATAAAATATGATATATATGATCCAGAATATCAAAAATAAATATGTAATGTATGTTTGTATAGACTTTTATTTATATTTCTTTATAAACGTTTTTTTATATAACATGTTTATAAAAGCATAAACATAAAGAGATAACAAGAATAAAAAACGATGTGTGTACTATAAAGATGTCATATTAATAATTATATATTTTTCGATAGTTAATATATATATATATATATATATATATATATATATATATATATATATATATATATATATATATATATATATACACACACACATATATATATATATATTTCGTTTTTCATTTTTGTAATGTATACTCAAGATTCTTACTTTTAATCTTCATGTATAAAAAGAAGAAAAGAAACAATTTACATGTGTGTATAGTTCATCTAAAGATGTAGGTTAAACTCTTTGCATTCAGTTTAATTTAAACAACATAATTCACACAAAATCACAACAAAAAACGGATATAAATGGAAATAAACTGAAATGTTAAATATCTGAAAAGATTTAACAACCTTAAAAACATTTTCAACTGCTGTAAAATCATCTTGATCTCACCCTGATGTTTATGACATCAATATCAATAACCTTCAAAATCTGCTGAATTC
>CM065658.1:14143976-14156476 GCA_033220385.1 Triplophysa yarkandensis | reverse complement strand
CTGATGGTGTTCTGATGGTGCTTTGATATTGTTCTGCTGGTGTTTTGCTGGTGTTCTGCAGTTGTTCTGCTGGTGTTCTGTTGGTGTTCTGCTGGTGTTCTGCTGGTGTTCTCTTGGTGTTCTACTGGTGTTCTGTTGGTGTTCTGCTCGTATTCTGATGGTGTTCCGTTGGTGTTCTACTGGTGTTCTGCTGTCGTTCTGATGGTGTTCTGCTGTTGTTCTGATGGTGTTCTGCTGGTGTTCCGTTGGTGTTCTACTGGTGTTCTGCTGTCGTTCTGATGGTGTTCTGCTGTTGTTCTGATGGTGTTCTGCTGGTGTTCTGTTGGTGTTCTGGAGGTGTTCTGCTCGTGTTCTGCTGGTGTTTTGCTTGTGTTCTGTTGGTGTTCTGTTGGTATTCTGGTGGTGTTCTGTTGGTGTTCTGCTGGTGTTGTGCTGGTGTTCTGCTGGTGTTTTGATGGTGTTCTACTGGTGTTCTGTTGGTGTTCTGCTGTTTTCTGATGGTGTTCTACTGGTGTTCTGTTGGTGTTCTGATGGTGTTCTGATGGTGTTCTGTTAGTATTCTGCTGGTGTTCTGCTGGTGTTCTGTTGGTGTTCTGTTGGTGTTCTGCTGTTTTCTGATGGTGTTCTACTGGTGTTCTGTTGGTGTTCTGCTTGTGTTCTGCTGGTGTTCTGATGGTGTTCTGCTGTTTTCTGATGGTGTTCTACTGGTGTTCTGCTGGTGTTCTGCTGGTGTTCTGTTGGTGTTCTGTTGGTGTTCTGCTGGAGTTCTGTTGGTGTTCTGTTGGTGTTTTGCTGGTGTTCTGATGGTGTTCTGCTGGTGTTTTGCTTGTGTTCTGCTGGTGTTCTGCTGGTGTTCTTCTGGTGTTCTGCTGGTGTTCTGATGGTGTTCTGCTGGTATTCTACTGGTGTTCTGCTGGTGTTCTTCTGGTGTTCTGCTGGTGTTATTTTGGTGTTCTGCTGGTGTTTTGCTGGTGTTCTGTTGGTGTTCTGTTGGTGTTCTGCTGGTGTTCTTCTGGTGTCTTGCTGGTGTTCTGCTGGTGTTCCGCAGGTGTTCCGTTGGTTTTCTGCTGGTGTTCTTCTGGTGTTCTTCTGGTGTTCTACTGGTGTTCTGTTGGTGTTCTGCTGGTGTTCCGTTGGTGTTCTGTTAGTGTTCTGCTGGTGTTCTGCTGGTGTTCTGTTGGTATTCTGCTGGTGTTCTGCTGGTGTTCCGTTGGTGTTCTGCTGGTGTTCTGTTGGTGTTCCGTTGGTGTTCCGCTGGTGTTCCGTTGGTGTTCTGTTGGTGTTCTGCTGGTGTTCTGCTGGTGTTCTGTTGGTGTTCTGTTGGTGTTCTGCTGGTGTTCTGTTGGTGTTCTGTTGGTGTTCTGCTGGTGTTCTGCTGGTGTTCTGTTGTTGTTCTGTTGGTGTTCTGTTGGTGTTCTGCTGGTGTTCTGCTGGTGTTCTGCTGGTGTTCTGTTGGTGTTCTGGTGCCACTCATCTGTTGTATTAAACTGGGCGGTGCGTCAGCACTGAAAGGGCTCAGGAACTGAACGCGTCTGTCTGTCTGTGAGACACCATCTCTGTCTCTCTGTGGGCTGTTTAGAATAACTTTGAAGGATTTTTATTCTTGTAATAATGAAAATGGATCCGATGAAGTGTCGGGATTCTCCATCTCATCACACAGAGATGCTGTTGGCATTACTGACTCATAGAGAGGACTCACACAGAGGTACATCAGAGCCACTTCACTCGTTTCATATATGTAAAGAATGTAAAGAAACTGGTGCTGTTTTACATTTAAAGATATAAAAGAATGTGTTTTTAGTTTTATTTGCTTTGATTAGATTATAAATGTGTTTGTTTGACACTTTAAATGTGCTCTGGGTTTTGTCTGTTTGTGTGTCAACATTTATTTGCAGTTTGATGCGAAATTGAAGTTTTCAGAATCGATGCATGAATAAATTTTAATAAATTTGAAATAGAATTAAATGCGCTTTTATTTTAAGGAAAATGAAAATAACCCAGAGACTCGAGGACAAAATGCGTTCCCAAGATATAAATTGAAGCACAGATTTATGTCATTTACAGAATAATCTTTAGACATTCTGTGTATGATGTAATAATTGATAGATTGTCTGATCAGACGAAATTGACTTATTTATTTCATTTGACATGAAAATATGTGGATTCATGAAAAACGTTCTGTTAATATATTTATCATATATTAATATATTTTTAAATGATTACTGGGATTTACATTCGTGATATTTTCTGGATTTTCATGATAGTTATAAAGAATAAATCGGCTATGTTTAAAAAACATAAAAGCATCAAAGTGAAATCTATTGACTTCTCTAAAATGAACACAAATATATTAAAATATATTTTAAAAACTCGGTGACTCAAATGTTTTGTACTTTATGATCACAATTATTTATCTCATGTTAAAGCAGATATTTCGATTTGCTAAACATGTTTAAACGGCATTTTAATCCGACAAAATGTGCATATAAATATGATTTAATAAATGCATTTAACATGTTTTGTAAAATATAAAGTAAAGTATATTATCATGACACGGGAGATGGATGTTGTAATAAAATCTTTTTAAATTATTTTTACTACAGTCATATTTCTATTCCAATAACAGATGCGCTTTTATGCAACTTTATTAAAAATATTGCATATTAATTTGTGCAAAATAATTATTAACATTCATTAATTAGTTATTTGATGATTTAGTGAATGTGGTTTGGTCTGCAGATATCCCTGTGTGTGCGGGCTGTAATCAGCACATCGTGGATCGGTTCATCCTGAAGGTTCTGGACCGACACTGGCACAGCAAGTGTTTAAAGTGCAGTGACTGTCAATCACAGCTGGCAGAGAAATGCTTCAGTCGAGGAGACAGTGTGTACTGTAAAGAAGACTTCTTTAAGTGAGTCTATACATTCACTCGTGTGTGTTTCTCACACCGGTTGATCATTTCATTCATGACTGGGTTTCTGTTCTGAAGGAGGTTCGGGACTAAATGTGCCGCGTGCCAGCAGGGCATCCCACCCACACAGGTGGTCCGGAGGGCACAGGATTTCGTTTATCATCTGCACTGTTTCGCTTGTATTGTGTGTAAAAGACAGCTGGCAACAGGGGATGAATACTACCTGATGGAGGACAGTCGACTGGTGTGTAAGGCTGATTATGAGACTGCCAAACAGAGAGGTACAACACAACACAACACAACACAACACAACACCTGAAAACAAGAAAAATATTTATTTTCAATTTGTGTTTTTTGATTTCGTTATGAATTTATAAATTGATGAACGTTAAATAGCTTGACTAACGAATAACTATTTCTTTAATAAAAAACATACATATGTTGGAGTGTTTAAATATGTTATTATATAAAGAATGAAAACTTTACACTACATATATTTATCTATAGTCTCATACAAATAGAATACAATTATTCCAGATGCTTTTGTGCATTATAGAAATGATTTATGTGAAATATTCTGTATAGAAGCAAACAAGGCAAAATAAAGAAATGTTCAGTATTAAATGTTCAGCTTTAAATTTTTCAGTATTAATTGTTCAGTATTCAATGTTCAGTATTAAATTTACAGTATTAATTGTTCAGTATTAATTGTTCAGTATTAAATGTTCAGCTTTAAATTGTTCAGTATTAATTGTTCAGTATTCAATGTTTAGTATTAAATTTACAGTATTAATTGTTCAGTATTAATTGTTCAATATTAATTGTTCAGTATTAATTGTTCAATATTAATTGTTCAGTATTAATTGTTCAGTATTAAATTATCAATATTAATTGTTCAGTATTAAATGTTCAATATTAATTTTTCAGTATTAATTGTTCAGTATTAAATGTTCAATATTAATTTTTCAGTATTAATTGTTCAGTATTAATTGTTCAGTATTAAATGTTCAGTATTAATTGTTCAGTATTAATTGTTCAGTATTAATTGTTCAATATTAATTATTCAGTATTAAATTATCAATATTAATTGTTCAGTATTAATTGTTCAGTATTAAATGTTCAGTATTAATTGTTCAGTATTAATTGTTCAGTATTAAATTATCAATATTAATTGTTCAGTATTAAATTATCAATATTAATTGTTCAGTATTAATTGTTCAATATTAATTGTTCAATATTAATTGTTCAGTATTAAATTATCAATATTAATTGTTCAGTATTAATTGTTCAGTATTAAATGTTCAGTATTAATTGTTCAGTATTAATTGTTCAATGATTCTTTTACACAATGACGTCACACTGATTGGCTGTTAATCTTTATTGATTAATATTTGTAATAAATTCGTTTAGAGGAAACGAAAACCCCACTTGAATAATACACATCGTGCATGCTTTTATTTTCTTATTCGTTCATTGAAACACCTGAAAACAGGAAGATGAAAGAATGTTTATAATTGTTTAATAGATATAAATGTCTTGTGTGCTTTCCCAGAGGCCGACTCGACAGCGAAACGACCCCGCACGACGATCACCGCCAAACAGTTGGAAACCCTGAAGAACGCGTACAACAACTCCCCGAAACCTGCGCGGCATGTGCGGGAGCAGCTGTCGTCAGAGACCGGTCTCGACATGCGGGTGGTGCAGGTCACATCCACATTCTTTCACTTATGCATCTTTAAACACGTTTTTATTGCTTTAGTTTATTATTCGTGATTCGTGCATTTGAATTTGCAGACTGCAGAATAATAGAATAATAGAATAAATAGAAACAAGAAATAAAAATGTATGTTTTTTTCCATCATTAAGTGTCTAAAGAAATGTAAAAAACGAAAAATCTAATTAATAAAAGAATATTAGTGTTTAAGTTCAATGTGAAGAAACCTTACACCATCAATCCAACACAACTGATGTCAACACTTCATCATTGTTCTTTTTATGTGACACTGAAAATGAATGGGATGTGTCTTTACAGGTTTGGTTTCAAAACAGAAGAGCCAAAGAGAAGAGGTTGAAGAAGGATGCAGGACGTCAGAGATGGGGTCAGTATTTCAGGAACATGAAGAGGTCACGTGGAGGTTCTAAATCTGATAAAGACAGCACACAGGAGGATGGGATGGACAGCGATGCTGAAGTCTCTTTCACAGGTACGTTTCTCCACAAACAATCCAGGCCGGCTGTGTTGCGCTCCTGTTTTCCTAATAAAGAGTTCTGTGTCCAGATGAACCGCCCATGTCTGACCTCGGCCACTCCAACGGCCTTTACAGCAGTCTGAGCGAGAGTTCACCGGCTCTGAGCCGTCAGGGGGGCGGAGGTCACGGTCAGTTCCCACTGGAACACAGCGGCATGCTTCCATCCCAGGATCAGTATCATGACATCCAGGCCAGCAGTCCTTACAGCCTGCCTCAGTCTCCGGGCTCGCTGCAGGCCGTTCCCCGACACCAGCCACTCATCTCCGGCCTGGTGTACCCCGAATCGGGCCTGCCCATGGTGGGACAGAGCGGAGGACAGAACATTACTCCGGGGGTCCGGATGATGGCTAGTGGTAACGGTCCCAGCTCCGATTTATCCACGGGGAGCAGCGGTGGCTATCCGGACTTCCCAGCCAGCCCGGCGTCCTGGTTGGATGAAGTTGACCATGCCCAGTTCTAAAGATGTGTGGATTACATACAGTGAAGGATTCTTCTGCATTATCCGGTGACCTTTTTTCATCATTGGTACGGAATGGACATCAGAGTCGGACCGATGGGTTATAGATGGACTTACAACATTACAGAGAGAACTCTTCAGAGGCGAACGCTTTTAAAAATGTCTGAATACAGTACATCCAGAGACTAAAGATGACTGTACAAACATCACTTGTCATTACTGTTATTGGTGTTTCAATGTGATCTCACGGGTTTTGGTCAAAGTGTCTGGTCGTTGCCAAATGTCTATATGCATTATATAACATTTTATCAATGTGTTGTCTTTATTTTTATACAACCTCTTGGGATGATATGAGAAAAACACGGATACATTAGGACTTTGTATGTTTCACAACAGGGATAGACAAGTTGTAGTTGTTGTTTCTCTATTGAATAGCTCTTCTATGCATTTGTGTGTTTTCACATGCACCTGTCTGTCAGAGAGATGTGGATGAAAGGTGCTGTGGCTCCTGTGTTTGTTTAAGTGAAATAAAATGTTATTTATTCTCTATGATGATACTTAAGTGATAAAGGTCTTTAATAAATTTGTCAGTGAAATCCTACGGTGGTGACCTGGAACTGGTCTGTTTTCCTTCCTTCATTTGCTAAAAGGATGCAGATTCTCATCTTTTTATAGCAACTGCTTTGTTACGCGCTCCGTAAAGAGCCATTTGATCCCGGCAGGTTTCTCCGGTGGCCTGCTTGGCACCGATACAACGAGGCCGGTCTTGGATATTTATTTCTCTTTTTTTCCAAGATTAATCGCATTGATCTTCTATCAGGGCACTGATAATGGACCCGGATCTGGCTGAGTCGGCAAATTGCCGGTCTGGCTTGTGACCAAGGCCGTATCAAGAGTTCAACCCCTCTTTAGTACTGAAATTTGATGCAGGCCGTACGGCAACTTGTCGATTTGGAGATAAGCATGCCACCTTAACCCAGATGCCCCAACGCTACAAAAATATTCAATCTGTTATTTCGCCATAGTTAGTTTGTGTGTGTGTGTGTGTGTGTGTGTGTGTGTGTGTGTGTGTGTGTGTGTGTGTGTGTGTGTGTGTGTGTGTGTGTGTGTGTGTGTGTGTGTGTGTGTGTGTGCCTGTCCTCATAAACCTTCTGTGTTTCTTTTAAAGTGAGATGCTGAAACATAAATTTCATTTTCAAACAATATCTGATGTTTGAAGAACTGCACATGAATAAATCAAATGCTAATGCAATACTTTTGCATCTGATTGGGAATAACAGAGAGGATGAGAAAGAGAGAGATGTAAGGATGAAAATCTTGTCATGCAGGTTTATTTCATTTGCTCTTCATTGAAAAGTAGAAAGAAAAATAGCATTGAGACACAGGGAGCGACACAATAACATATGCATTACATAGAAAAGAAAGAAAACATATCCTATCACTATTTTATTTAGTAGACACATAAAAATACATCATAAAATGGAAATCTTCATATTAAATTAAAGAAAATCAACAAATTGCTTCTTGTAAATATGAAACCTTAAAAAATCAAAATTTCAGAGTGGTTCGACCGATAATAAATTTTTTATTTTCTTGTAGACTGCTGTGATAGGATCATGACGTCGTGCTTTCACAGTTCAACCTGAATGATTGTGTTCTAACAGGAAGGTGTACGGACTGAAATATGGTGAGAACACACTCAACTCCTGATGAAGATTGACTGGCCTTCTGTCATGTGCTTTATCTTTAGATGTAATCCGTGTAACTGAAGGTGCGTGAGAGGGAATGAAATGTAAAAGCAGAGCTAATCTGAGAGGATCTGAGCTCTGGTCAGTTTTCAGGACAGATCGGTGGATTCACAGGAGTTTTCACCCCTGACGGATGTGTGAATACATCTCAGACAAAACACAGATTACACCTGCAGGTGTTTACTCAATTCAGAGATTATCGGTCCCACGCTCACATGAACTTCACACACATTTATTTACATAAGAGAGAGGTTTCTCTGATCAGTAGTACAGAAACCTGAAGCTTTTATTTATCAAATAATTAATAAAATGGACTAAAAAGTGCAAAATCATAAACTATAAATTGTTATGTTTTAGTTATATAATATTTCATTAAGTTTTTTTAAAGGGCTTTATGCTGATATTTAAGCATCTCTCAACATCATTTTACAGAAAATCATTTTAAATTGTAGTTTTTAAAACGTTTTTCTGCCATTGTTAAACTTATACAAATATAAACAGAGGATTTCACTTCTAAAGATATAAAGACATTTCTAGCTCCTTTGAGGAAAGAAGAAACACTGTGCATCTGTGTTAAATCTTATTACTGTTTTCAGATGATTCCACATTGACACTTATAGTAAATGAGTCTGTATTATTCATTGTTTTTTGATATTTTCAATTATTAAAAATGAGGAGAATATGGGTCTACTGGACAGCTGACCTCTAATGCATACTCATAGTTTACTTTCTTGTTTTGGCACATTTCGCATTGAAACAATCAGATTTTTTTTAGCAAACAGGATGTATTATGACTTAGGATGTTTATTGAGTATTTGATTAATTCCTAAAGAAGTTATTTTAACATACATCACATTTGAAAGGGAATTCCTTTTAATAATATCAGTGTCTCTCAGTTGTGTTTGTTATCATTTAAAGATGATTTTTACATTTAATCGTGTGTTGGGGGTTCAGATATGAAAGTATACATGAGAATACAGTCAATAGGGTGTATGTGCACATGTGTGTGTGTGTGGTTTGGCGTCAGATGGTTTCAGTAAATTAGTGGTGGCAGTAACACTTCCCCGGGGTCCGACACGTCACCCGCAGCATTCAGGCCTAATGGAGCAGCTCTAGGGACACACAGTGAGTAAGCAACGGACCCCCGGGACCCGCCGGATTACTCAACAGCTTTCATGAGTAAACAATCAATTAACCACAGTAATGAGTAATATCCTCTTCTGTGTTTCCTCTCCGTCCGGATCTCAGAAGCCTTCTACAGAGGATTCTTGTGTGTGACTCTGGAAACGTTTTAAGCTTGATTCTAATGCCGATGCGTCTTTCTCTCTCCAAAGCATCAGAACATCATTCATAAACACTTATAATCGTGCTCATTTATTTTCCAGCGGTGCAATAATCACCAGCTATCTCATTAGACTCTTCTGAGTGTGCGGCGGTCCCCCCCGGGGCCCTTAATGTCTATGAGGTGTTAAGAGGTCCCTGGGGCGTCCGTCTGCCCCCCTCAGACCCTCACAGATGGTCCCCACAGACGGCACACTTTTCAATTACTGCGTGTTGTGAAGAGCCTATTCCTCACCAGCGCCAAACCGTTGCACACACGTGTGTGTGGGCCGCAATGATGTGGATACATCACACACACGTGCCATTAGAATATCAATCTTGAGTTGAGCGTCTGTATGCGGAGGTCATTTTTTAGCACAACACAGCTAGAGCGGTTTGAAGTATAAGCGTGCTTCTGGCTCTGATTGATTCTGCAGGTTTGATGTGATGATAAATCACAGCCTGTGTTATGAGGCATCCGTCGGCTCTGTTCCGCCCACGTGCGTCTCGGAGCTGGCCTCGGTGAGGGACCGTCGGGCCTGGCACATTCCAGTTAACACTTCATTTGAATACAGAGTGATGACAGCCATTAATAAAACGCTTTAAGCAGTCTTACTCATTGTGTTGTTTAACAGATGATGCAACGGAGACGTAGGAATGAAAATATAAATAAGGTTTTATGCTGTCTAAAATAGAGAATGTGCATTAATGCAAATATTGCTATAATTGGTTGTTAGATTTTATCGTCAGTGATGATGTTAAATACAAAAGCAATTACAAAGAGAATTAAAACATGCATTGATGTCTTAGAATTTGATCGAAACACGCTTGCATTTAAAAAAACAGAAATACAGCATGAGATATCTGCAACATCAGAGACATCAATGAGAAAACAATCTCTTATCTTTATCTCAGAGTAAAATCTAACATGTCTTCATTAGATTTTATATGCAATCAAAACATATTATTGTTGACGATCTCAAAGTGAACCCGTACATTTCTCATCACAAATACTCAAATCCTCTTTATTTAATTTTATACCTTCAGATTTTTGTTGATTTGTTTCTCTTTGTTTTTCTCTTTATTTCTAAATAATTTAGGGAGAAATGTTAAAGACTTTGTACTTCATAAATAAACGCAAATTGAGATGTGACTGTGAAACGTCTGAGCATTCACATCAAAACCAATTGCTTGGAAGTTGAATGTTGTTGTCCAGAGCAGGCGCTATGTGTGTTGTTGTTAATATGCATCACACGTTGTGTTAATTCCTGGTTGTGTTGTGCTTGAGTTGACAAGAAATCAATCAGGTTTGTGTGTGTTTTCATTAGAATGTAACAGACAGCAGGACATCATTATCATGCCAGATGAGAACACAACAACACTGCATTCACTTTTATCATTTTCTGTTTGTTCAATGACTATTATTTATCTCAAGGTCATGTTAAGTTATGGACATTCACATTCCAGGTTAAAATGTGGGATTGTTTTTTTTGTAGCATGTTGTTGTCGGCATCTAAAATGTTCTCTTAAAATGAAACATTTTTTAAAATGAGTAATGTTAATACAACATGTTTTCACATAAACATTTTAAATAATAAAAAATAACACATCAACTCATCATTCATCACAGAGTTGAATTTAAATGACAGTCAATTATATTTCATATATTTAATATTAACAAACGATCCATCAACAGTGTGATTTTTACAGAAGATAGTACAAAATAAAACAATATTTAACCTCAGGAGTTTATGCAAACATTGCAACAAATTAGAGAAGTTTAGAAAAAAACTCCATGTCAAAGTTGTTCCAATATTAAAAAACAAAAGTGTTCATGACGTCATAGAAGATTTTAGTTTGATATTTTTAAGACTGTAGCTAAAGAAAGCATATAAAACTGAATGACAACAATATCACATTAATTCTTTTACTGTTTGCTGGAATCTCAAACTTGACTTTTGATAAAATACAATTCATAATACACAAAACAGGTTTTATTTTTTGCCCGATTTCTTGTTTTGTTTTTAATCCCATAATCACTTATACTGAACTCTGTGTTAAATCCCTCAAGCTGAAGGACACACATTCTGGAACAATTTAGGTCAGAACATTGTTTTTTCATAATTCATGTCAGTAAGATGGTCTTATCTAGGAAAGGGTGGGGGCCGCTGGGAAGGGCACGCAGTAATCCTCGGGTCAAGATGTATTTATTGAAGATTAATAATAGAACATCAATCTCATCATCCTACTGTCTATGATTTTGTCATTTTGTATGGATCATACCGAGACCATGTCGGGTTTTCCAACCATGTCTTTTTGTCGATGTGGTGTGTTTTCCTCTCGCCTGTGTTTCCATTCTCAAGGCCATAAAATGTTCAATAAGCCAACAGACGGGGAGGAGAGAGGCTTTCTTGCCGTAACCAAATGGACAGGAGGAATATTGCATATGCAGAGTGGTTGAATCCATCTCATTGTCCTAATGGAACTATCAAGAGCATGGACAGAAGACTGAGGCCGTGACAGATAGAGATAAATTTCTTAAGGGCTAACGGTTCAAGGTTCACAGTTCAGTCCTGATCCAAATTATTTATATCTCTAATAAGAGAGTGGATGGAATAGATTGCTCGTCTCTGACCTTGCTGTTCATTGAAACCTCATCCCGTTGTGTCCCGTTCATTCAGTGGGAAAATCAGCACCGGGGTACAAGAAGATCCATGAGAGGGTGTTGGGAAGTGTGTGTGTGTGTGTGTGTGTGTGTGTGTGTGTGTGTGTGTGTGTGTGTGTGTGTGTGTGTGTGTGTGTGTGTGTGTGTGTGTGTGTGTGTGTGTGTGTGTGTGTGTGTGTGTGTGTGTGTGTTTGTGTGTGTGTGTGAGTGTGTGTGTGTGGAGGGGGCAGGAACATGCAGGTTGGCATACCATATGGAAATGAGCAAGAACACTTGAAGGGTGCCTGAAGGACACAGAGAACAACAGCAATTTGAGTCTGGTATTCATCTATAAAAGTCAAAAGTTGAAAGTGATATAATATTCTTATAATAACATTGTATTAAATAAGAATGCATTATCTGATTACTTATGATACGGGACGGGATGTGGTACATTAAATACATTACATATTTTTATATTATATCACATTAAATTACATTACTTTGTACTGTTACATTACAGGTACAGTATGTTATTTTTGATCATGTTATGTTGTGTTATTTAACATTCTTATGTTATGCGGCATTATCCTATGTTACATCGTATTTCATTATTTATATTTTTAAATTGGATTATTTAATTTTTTTTAAATAATTTATATTGAGAAGAATGTATCCCTCCAACACTCTCTAAAGTACAAACAATAAGAAGTAAGTACAAATAAGTGCAAACAATTTGTACTTATTTTTCACTTATAATTAGTATTGTTTTATATATTTATTTTATCATTATTATTATTATTATTATTATTAGTATTAGTAGTAGTAGTAGTATTAAAGAGAACTATATAGAATGCCTTTGAAAGTGTTTCTAGCACAAAATGCCTTCACTGTACCTTGTCCTGACAAAAATATTTATAAAAATGGATTATGTTACATTGAAGGACTGTTATGGTACAATACATTACAATATATTGTATTGTATGACAAAATGACTACATAGAAAATGTTACACAAACTTTAGTTAAGTAATGATGAAAGATTTGGTTAATGTTTGGTGTTTGTGATGCTGTAAGCAGTGAACGGGTGATTGACATCAGATCTTGTATAGTCTCATTGGTTTTTAGTTTTCTTGATCAGTATTGTGATATTTTGTGTGTGATGATTGCTG
>CM065658.1:14126476-14138976 GCA_033220385.1 Triplophysa yarkandensis | reverse complement strand
TTGTTAGCTCCTTGCAACTGTTTATCTCTTTATTAATCGATGCAAAATGAAAATATTGATTCCTGCCTAAACAAAGACTAAAATAATCTAAAGATATCTTTGATGTTTTTTTGGGTTTCTTTTTGACCCCATAGACCAAACGTTTCAGGTTTTCTGCACACCATGTCTTCATTTGTCTTGGTTTTCTACTTCATCATTCCCTCTCCATGTTCCGCTGTTCTTACATATTCTCCTCGTAGGCTCTGACAGCTCTCCAGCCTCCTTATTTCACACTATAGATGTTAGGCCGGGACTTATTGATCGCATCATAAATTACCCAGGAGTCAGTGCGCTGCTGTGCAGGAGTCTGGAGAGGTAGACAAATAAGAGACTTTTTATACGGCTCCTTCAAATTGTTAATTAAATTCAAATCAATTGGCCGTCATCTATCAGCGCCGCTGTCCGGCCGGCCGCCTCACAGAATACAGAATCCATGAGCTGGAGTACAGAACATACTTATACTTCTGTTGAAGAATTCATTCTGAAATGTTCCTATTCAGTTCTGTGCTGTACAGTAGTGTCCAATAACCGTAAATATTCTATATTATGTTACAGATAAAATAATATGGTGTAAGTGATATTTTGTGTTTGCCTCCTCCACGGGGTAGTTTGAGTAGACAGTATAATGTCTGAAGAGCTTTAAAACTTTTATTTCCCCCTCAAAGCATTTTGTGTATATGAATCACATCAGTGAGATTTATAAATCTTATGGCCCCCGGCGGACCGCCACAGCAAATCAACACAATAATTATACAGTCATGCCCTTCCAAACACACTGCCCAAACTCGATAAATCCTCAGGCGCTGAAACACACACCAAACTTGCACTTGAACTGTAAATTAACGGCAGAAGATGAACGTCGCTGATCGCATCATTCGCTTCATTTACTTCACACTTTACAGTTAGCCGTACACTACCATTAAATTTATATTTCAACTCACCGTGGATTTCTGGGAGGACAGACTGTGTGTTTCTATCAACTGAAGCCGGACCTCTAGAATCATCTCCAGGATTCAAGGCAATGGCTGTAAATATAAAACTAGCAGATGAACTTTATAAACAGAAATAACAAATGTTTTGTTTAATGTCAGGTTTACTATATGATCTGAAATTATGAGTTTAGCATGAGGAAAGTTTGTGGTCACTGTAAAGAAGTCTACGGTTATTATATTTTTTAAGCAGTATTTCTGTCTTATAATTTCTTGCTTTGTACATTTCAGTTTTAAATCTTTCAACATTTATTGTTTTAAATACTAAACGGTTATTATAAGAGATGCACTAATATCTGAGTTCGGTAATCGGTAGATTAAAATCCGCCAACATTCGGGGTTGAGTTTTCTTCAGTGACATCAGAAAACAAATGTGTTTGTTTACGAGAGGAAAAATGAAATAAATAAATAAATCATCATGAGATGAGAAGAGGAACTTTGAAGAATTGACGATTTCAGCTCTTTCTCATCATTCCGAATTTATACAAAAACACTGCAGTGTGTGCGTTTGTGTGAGTGTTTGTGTACTAAAATCTATTAGATGAAATGAAATGAAAATTGAAGTCTCTGAATGTCTGTCTCATTGATCATCATGAGAGTTTCTGTTTGTGTTGAGACTTTTGAGACATTTGAAGCTTTTGTTCGTATTACGAGTGAGTTCAGAGACGAAATGAATTCTACCAAACAGGTCAAACCCTTTCCTTCACAAATCAGACATTGTGTTTCAGACAGAATTGCATCTGGCCCAGGTGCTGCAGGTCTCTGCTCACGATTGATGCTGAATGTTTCTCTCATCCAACATCAGATTCAGGAGGCTGCAGTTTTAAATCCGTTGCCGTGGATACAAGAAATTTAGTGAGAAATGGCTCTGAGAAAAGTTCGCTCATGGAGTTCTCATGCCATCAGAGTATTAGATTCTGTATGAGATTGCAGAAGAGAATTGCTTTCCTTTGATTCAGCGCATTCGGTGGTCCGGGGTAGAAAGGTAGGGGCAAGAGAAGATGAGAGATAGAAGGAGGGGGGCGGTGGGCCGTTGCAGTGATGAGAGTCTCTGCCGCACCATTTTTCACAGCAGACAAAAACATTTGCCTGGATATCAATTTGGAGGCACGTGCAGTGTTCCCCTCATGCCCTGCCATCCATCATCTTTAATTCTCCCCCCTTCGCACCACCTACACCTCCTCACCTACGGAGGCTTGAGGTTGAGGCGGGGCGAGGGCTTCTGAGGGCCGGTCTTCTCACATTATGGGGTCGTCCGTGACTCCGCCTTGCGCCGAGCCCTTATTGGCACCTTCGCCAACAGCCCATCAGTCATTGCACCAGCATCATCCATCAAGCGTGGCGATCAATAACCGGCCATGCATTCATCACGCAGAGGTGCTGGTGATCACGAGGTGTGTGGGGGGAAGAGAGTCTGACACGGACTCCTTGATGTCTCAGTATGGAGGCGTTTCACAGGTGTGTTGTTATGTTAACATTTAAGCATTAACATCTAACTAAATCACATCTGGTGGAGGTCATGACATCACCGTTTGAAGACTATCAGATCTCAGTTTAAGAGATGCTGGTGTATTCTCAAACATTGCTGGCCGTTTGCTCCGGTGTTTTTGTGAGTGTCAATGTCACACGTCACTGGTGGATGTCAGTTACCGGCAGAGCTCAGCGCTCTTTCCTGACAGCTCATATGTTTCTCAGAGAAGCTGGCTCAGGTCTTCTCATCCCGACGTTGAAGTGATGCTAATGCTCAGGGTGAACAGAGACGATAACTCACAACGCTTGTGTCCTCACATCAAACCCAAGCTAAGAGACACAATGTGCAGCTTCTTTTTGCGTCACTGAGCTGAACCCTTTAAGGTCTAGAGTTTATCTATGGATGGAAATGCATTATCCTAACACACACATCCTAACAATATATGTACACCACTGCAGAACGAATGACTTAAGAAACTAAATTAGGTAAGTGAAACAGTGTTAATACTGTGATTCAGTCACTAAATCTTGTGTCCGCTCTGTTTTCATGTCATGTGAAAGCGTCTTTATACATGTTTAAACCAATTGTGTTCTTATTACTCATTCATTTTTCTGCCTGTATCGCTATCACCGTGATGTCACAGAGATCTACTGTAAACCCTCGGGTCGAGTTTGTTGCAGGAACGCAAGGGGCCGATCTCAACAGCGTCTGTAGAACCAGTAACAGAACACTGCAGGTGGAACACTGCGTTTAACCTCGCAGGGCGGAGACGTTGGGGTCAGAGGTCAGAAGGCCACACCTGGGCCAGCTGATCTGTAGGTCGCGGGGTCAGGTGTCACTCTCCGTTTCAGCGGAGCTCCATCTGCCTTTGGCCTGGATAATTCACGAGCAGCAAAACACGCTTTGTCACTACCTGACTAGAACAAAACTACCTGCTAGTTTAAGCAACGATGAGATAACTCTGGGAAAATCTCACACTGTTGTGAAGAAACAGAAAATGATTCTTTAAAAAATGACACAAAAAATCTGGAAAAAAACCACATGCACTTGAGTTATAAATGCGGATTTTTTGTAAACCATATAAATGGTATAAGTTTGAATACTTTAGTTTTAATTGGACTTTTGTCAATAAAAATCACATAAATCATCATTTATTTGCATGTTTGTCTCAACTTTTTGTCTTCACACAAATGTTTGTATCTATCTTCTGTGCCCTTGACATGAAACAGATAAATAGATTCATGCCCTTTGACCTCTAACACCTTACAACCCACTGCTATACAGCTTTAAAATTTCATGGCACACCTGTCCGTCCTCCCAGACTCCAAGCAAGGTGGTGTAGCCTGGATGTAAGAGGAGCTCAGGGAAGATAATGGTGCGACACTATAAATAATAGACGCATCAATGTAATCGCAAACCAGAGACGCTCAGGCCGGTCACCTGAGAAGGGCCGCTGATAGCCGAGCAGAAACTACGTCAAGTTTTGATCTGCTGTAAATCTCCTGATGGGCTGATGGATAACAAACTGTGGCTCAGTAAATGTGTTTTCTTATCAACAGAATGTCAGATGACAGAAACAACTCTGATTTGAACGTTTTCTGAAGAAAATCACCATCACACAACAGAGCCCGAACTATAGTCTCGATGATTTTCCACTCCCTGTTAACAACATTAACCAAACTTAAGTATGCTTTAGTATTTACTGTTGTAAACAATCTTGTGATATGGCACATCCGTCAACTAGTCATAACTGGATTTTGAAAACGACCTGTTATTTTCTTGATTCACATTTTTGATTGACTTTGTTATTGTATATTACAGAATTCCAATATACCAGGAGTAAATTAATAAACTGCTGTAAATAAGCTAGTAAGCTTTACTCATTACAAACACTTTACAGCATTCTACAGTATACCCACCTTCTCTTTTTTGTGGGATGTAAAAAAAAACTATACTTAAAATCATATCATACTGAATCTTGAAGATGTAGTTGAACCCCAGGTTAAAATGTATGAAGCATTTATTTTATTATGTGCTTGACAACATGTACTTGTGTGTGTCTGTGTAACACAAAAGAAGATGCTTTGTGAAATGTCTTTTGTTTTATATGGAAGTTAATGGTTTTGTTTATTTATTGACATTCTTTACAATATATTCATTTGTGTTCTGTTAAAGAGAGAAAGCCATACAGAATGATATAAAAATTCAAAAAGAACCCCACTTCGGGCTCAAAAGATTCATCATTGGGCCTACAGTAAGCGAACATTGACTTCTGTGTGTTTTTATCGGAAACAGAAACAGGAGTGACGTGGTGATCTGTCTCCTCCCAGCTTGACCTTTTAATAGGAGGCCAGTTGTTAAGTGAATTTCGGGAATCCCATAAACACAAATTGCCGTCCGTAATCTCCTGCCAGGAGTGGAGAAATATTTCAGCGGATGGTGATCAATCACGCTCTTAAAGCCCTTCACGGCCTCTGTGAACCAATAGAGAAAAGTGACATAATGCACCGCAGCCGGATTTAAACTACACACACACACACATACTGTACTTTAAATGTTACTGTAGTTTTATTTTACTGTGGCTAAAAACCAGGTTTACTGCAGTAAGTACTAAAGAATGCTATGTACACTTGTAGAGAGTTAAGTATATTGTGTTATTAAACTGAAGTACACCGTACAATATAATATCAATATCCAAGGTTTACTATAGTAAATACTAAAGTATACTACAATATTAACTGCAATTTATTAATTCACTATAATTATGTTATTTTCAAAGAACTCAAGTACACTTACAGTCGGGGATTGTAAAGTGCATTATTAACTAAAGTTACCTTACAGCATACTAGTAAAGTTTACAACAATGTTTGCTACGATTTATAAATTAACTACAGTAAACACTACAGAACACTATCGTATTCTAACAGAATTATGCAATAGTGTGTGGTTTACTACCATTTACCACCGTTAACCATAGTAAATACTAAAGTGTACCACAATATTTACTACGATTTATTTATATAATATAAATAAAGTAAATAACTGTAGTAACTATAACATTCCACAGTGTACTACAGTATTTTATATGTAAGTGAGGTATGTGTGAAGTTTAGGATGTTGGTGATGTGAAATCCTGGTGAACTTTAGGTAAGCAAACCTACGCTCTGCATCTTGACCAATGACCGGCAAGAACGCTTGATGTAACGGGGGAGGTCACCGGCTCGCACTCCTTAACCCTCTGACCCTTTAGCTCATGAGGCACGGAGGTTTTTCTTTCCACAGGGACATCGAGATGTGTTTTGGACAGGTTAAAGGAAGAGTGGTAAGCAAGCTGGGATCCGTTTGTACCCGCTGTAACTTTAATGGGCTCTGATAAAGATGGATCCCGTGGCTTTGTGATGGATTAAGTCACAGAGCACCAGCGTGGAAACTGATGCTTTTATCTTAGTTTATTTAGGCCAAGTTGTGGTTCACCACACATTTAGGTTCTGGACATTAACATTAATGAATGACCAGAACACTTTCTATGGGCACAACACAGCTGAACGTTCTCAAAAGATCTCTCAAATGTCATGAAAAGTCACGTCATCATAACTTATATGACGTTTTGATTGAACAATTCAAACTGATATTATCTTCTGTAATTTCACGTTTTATTGAACATTTTTATGACCTTTGAGTGCAAAAGACAAACTATATTTCTGCCACATTTTACAGCAAACCCAAAATCGTTTTTCTGTCAAAGGTGCTGTGCAGAATAAAGCCTCTAAACATTTTATACCAGCCGTACGAGATGCCTGTAAGGCTTTCAGAACCATATTCATTATTTCAGTGAAGGTATTGATATTCTCCATATCTAAATACTTTGAATGAATACACACATAAATCTGCATGTATTTGAGGCTCTGCTAGTGTTGAAGTCACACAGGCTCAATGTCTGTAAATCATCAGAAGTGAAACGATAGATTTTCCTGCAGGAACGCCGCTGCACGCACATAACTCAAACCAAAAGGCCACGCTCGAACCCCCTGGTTGAAGCCGATAGGGTGGGTCAGAGAATCGACACGGCAATTGACCCTTGTTGACCCCTGAGGCCAATAAGGCTAATGGTGGCGTTTGGGCTGAAGCGGCAGGCGCAGGGTTCTAACCCGACTCATTAGATGTGACCTGTCTCAGCATCTCTGCAGAATAAAGCAGGGTTCATTGGTAAATAAATCAGGATTGAGTGCACACAAACATCTCTTTGACTTTAAATAGTGTGTAGTGTAAAAGACAAAGAGCAAAATATTACAGATCTTACAGGTGGGCCGGTAGGACAACATCCTGAAATTTATCTTTTTAGCAGTGTCTTGGAAACCATTTAGAATATACCATAGGTAATCAACATTCTTCTATAAACAATATGACATAATTCATGTAATGAAAAAATTGTTTGGTCTTCCATTTCCTACACGTCCCACTAGATTGGTCTTGAAGGCTCACTAGAGGGCCATGACAGGTTTGCCAGATCAGCCTAGCGAGCAACTGTAACATCCTAAAGATGTGAGTGATCTTGTGAGTGTGTTTGAGTCTCGAAGGCTGTTAGTGTTTGCATGCGACTGTGAATTTTAAAATCTGATAGAGTAAAGCGAGCAGACGAAAGCTTCTGATGTTCTTATGGATTA
Source organism: Triplophysa yarkandensis (assembly GCA_033220385.1). Lineage (NCBI taxonomy): Eukaryota > Metazoa > Chordata > Actinopteri > Cypriniformes > Nemacheilidae > Triplophysa > Triplophysa yarkandensis. The sequence goes on along the minus strand of CM065658.1, from coordinate 14,131,813 downwards.
AGACATTAAGCTCTTGAAGTTTTGGTGATCTTTTCTTCTGTACACTCATCTTACAGTAAAACCAGTCTCTCTCTCTCTGTGTGTGTGGTGTGTGTGTGTGTGTGGTGTGTGTGTGGTGTGTGTGTGTGTGTGTGTGTGTGTGTGTGTGTGTGTGTGTGTGTGTGTGTGTGTGTGTGTGTACGTCATGGTGACTGGCCACGGTGTTAATATCACACAGTCAAACTCTTCAGTGCCATCTGTGTATAAAACAGAGATTTCTCCACCATCTGTTCAACACTGTAAATCACTTTTTTGTCCATGTGAGTCTTCACTGGGCAAACGGACCATCGTACCCCTGTCCTGTCTTCAGTGTGTTCACTAAATCATCACTTCATGTATATTAATGTTGAGATGCCTGATGCAAAACTGACTTATGAGTTTATTTAAAGGCTGGGGTATTAAAGAACACCTCGATGTATAAATTTTGTCCCCAGTCAGCGAAAAAATATCCAGACACAATTTTTAGGTTGATGTTCTTTCTAAGATTTTAATTCTGTGTTATTGAATTTTTTTTATTAAATAAACATCAGTGATCTGATTAACATTGCTCAACCAATAAAGTGTTTGACTTTGAGACAACACTGTCCGTTTGTTAGAGAAATGGAGGACAGGGAAATGTTTGCAGCTAAATGTTTGACTTGTGAATTAAGAATATTCACCAGTGACTTGATCTGTTGATCTGCAGATTTCAATCTAATCCAAACCCCTTTGCCACAGATTAACACACACACCACCAATCTCAGACTGCACATCAGAGACACATCATGTCTTTATTCACAATCAGTTAATACAGAAATGCACTTAACTTTATTACGAATGAGACATGTGGAAATATCACTGTTGTGATCCATCTCCTATGAAGTTACAAATCCAAAAGTTTAGGATAAAGCAAGTTATCCTCTTTTACAGAAATCACTTGTTTTTGACAACAGCAACGCCAGGATTTTTTGCAAATAAATGCAATGTAAAACAGTTTTTTTGAGAGATATTGTTAAAAGATCACAGAATAAAAAAACAAACAGGATATTTTGACCTAAAACACCTATAAATGTGCAGGAAAGCTAAACATGTCTCTTTATAATTATAATTATAATAACATTATTATAATTTAGCGTCCGTAAATGTTTGCAAATTCAAAAGTTGGAAAATGTTTTGGAAAATGTTTACAGCTAAATGTTTGACGTGCAGGGTCAGTTGTGTTCTGGTGGTTAGAGAGTTGGACTTGTAAGCAGAAGGTTGTTGGTTTGAATCTCAGTATCAGCAGACAATGACTGAAGTGTTCTTGATTAAGACACTTTGGATCAAAGCGTCTGCCAAATGAATAAATGTAAATGTAAAAGGTTAACACTTAAACTATGGACCGAACAACCAAGTGCTGGAATATATTTTAGAAAGAGCACATGGGATTTTAATCATATGAGGTTATACTTTTATTAATACTCATGTAATTAAACTTTAACTTCTCTGTATAATAAACATAAAAACTGCATGAAATAAAGTGTTGTGTTAACCAAAGCAAGCCAAAGTAGAATCACTTAAATGCTTTCTTCACTGAAGAGAACTTTACTGTAACAAATATAAAATTTACCATTTGTCCCATCGGGTTTTTATACTTTGACAAACATAAGTACCAAAACAGTTTAAATTCGTCATTGCATTTTAAACTTTTAAAAATGATTGCACCTAAATCGTTCTAAAGTTAATGATCCAATGTTTTGGCACCAAAACCTCACATTTTTGTCGTGCTAGAAGTGCAAACATCAGTAGGTATCACAATGAAACAGATGAAATAAACTGAATAAAAAAGACCCAAATTGAAATTTTTTTTACAATGGGTTTGTTCATAAAGAGGGTGTGTTCAAATACATTTTTATTCAGAAACAAGTAACCACCGTGCAAGATTCACATGAGAATTTCTTTGGAATTCGTATTTATTTTAGATGTAAGGCCTACTTTTTTTTTAAAGCAATCCTAAAAACTCCTTTTCCGGCTACACCTAACTCACTAGGTGTACCTTCTTTTCTAACCTACTCACTCTTACTCAATCTTAAAAACAAATAAACTTTTTCTATCTACAGGTTTTTATCTCTCTCTGTGTAACTTGGTAACATTGTTGTAGCACTTGTTCACCTATTGTTGTATCGCTATTTACCGCTTCATTGTCTCCTCGACTATTGTAAGTCGCTTTGGGATAAAAGCGTCTGCTAAATGACTAAATGTAAATGTAAAAACATGTTTTGGAAGAGCAGTGAGATGGATGTGTAGGTCTGGCTCAGGAAGAAGAGAACATTTTCACCATTTACAGAAAGTTTTCATACAATGAACAATTTTATCTGAAACTTTCAAAGAAATCAAAGTTTAACCTTGTATGGGGAGAAGATTTATGAACAGGAGAAGAAAGAGCAATGTGTAGTTAAAGATATATCTTCCTTACCCTTCCTCACAAAATGCTGTGTGTGTGTGTGTGTGTGTGTACGTTTATGTGTGTGTGTGTGTGTGTGTAATCAGCTGAAGTGTTTATATCAGCTAGTGGTTTATTCAATTACTAATTGTTAAAGTGATACTTAACCCAAAAATTGAAATTTGTATGGCATCAGATTTGTGTGTGTGTGTGTGTGTGTGTGTGTTTGTGAGCTGTGATTTTTTTTCTTACTGTGAAATCAGTCTAGTAAATCAGGATATATTAAATGTTTTCTTCATATTAAACTCAAGCTTTAATTAAACTTGTTCTAATTAAACTTCTCTTGTTCTCAGTCTCTGGTAATTGATTCAATTTGTCTCCCTTGGTCGTTTGCTCCTGACCTCTACTTACTTAATGAATAAATTGATCAACCCTTGAGAGTATTTTGGGCTGGTAAGAGGATTTTGACATTTAATCTTGTGTTAGGTGAAAGGATTTTACAGCACAGTAAATGCCTGTTGAATGGATGACTTCAGCGAATAAAACATCAACACATAATACTTGCTTTCTGTATGACTTTAATCATAAACATTGTATTTGTTTCAGATGAAAAATAATATAGTACAACACACAAATGTATTTGGGCAGAAGTGCAGATCCACCTCCAGTTTCTTTTAAACAGCAGGAGAAACAGATGAGCTTATGTTGAGACCTTCACTGACCTGAGCCTGGATTACCATTGAAAACATCTCCATCTAGTGGTGTTAAATCCCACAATCACACAAGAGAATAAAAGAAACATTTGTGTTTTCACTTCAGCATTACTACAAAAAGTCAGTTTCAATATCTAGGGATCAGTTTATTTATTTCATGTTATTATAACAGTTGTTGTTGTTATTATTGCATGTTATTATAACAGTTGTTGTTGTTATTATTGCATGTTATTATAACAGTTGTTGTTGTTATTATTGCATGTTATTATAACAGTTGTTGTTGTTATTATTGCATGTTATTATAACAGTTGTTGTTGTTATTATTGCATGTTATTATAACAGTTGTTGTTGTTATTATTGCATGTTATTATAACAGTCGTTGTTATTATAACATGTTATTATAACAGTTGCTATTTTTAAATGTTATTATAACAGTTGTTATTATTACATGTTATTATAACAGTTGTTATTATTACATGTTATTATAACAGTTGTTATTATTACCTTTTGTTATAACAGTTGTTATTATTTTTAACTTTTATTATAACAGTTGTTATTATTATTACATGTTATTATAACAGTTGTTGTTATTATTACATGTTATTATAACAGTTGTTATTATTACATGTTATTATAAAAGTTATTATTATTACATTTTATTATACCAGTCGTTATTTTTACATGTTATTATAACAGTTGTTATTATTGCATGTTATTATAAACAGTTGTTTTAATTACATGTTATTATAACAGTTGTTATTATTACATGTTATTATAACAGTTGCTATTATTGCATGTTATTATAACAGTTGTTGTTATTATTACTACATGTTATTATAACAGTTGTTGTTATTATTACATGTTATTATAACAGTTTTTGTTATTATTACATGTTATTATAACAGTTGTTGTTATTATTACATGTTTATTATAACAGTTGTTATTATTGCATGTTATTACAACAGTTCACATAAGAAACTTAAGACTTAAGACATACCATACTCTTCCCTTAATAACGGCATTTATTCAATTGTGCTGTTAACAAGATTCAGTCAATTTATTTCTATTTTTATTCTCAAAATGAAATGTTGATGTAATTGATAGAAGTATGTTGGGATTATATACAGTGATCACATGCATTTATTTCAAGCACATTTGAAAAGTTTATTTTAGGTATTAAAATTAATCTCAAAAACATGAACGCTCCTTAATAAAACTTCATTTAAAATGATGGATAAAAAGTAAGCATAATGTTATGTTTAATTATGAGTATACCTGCATTAAAAAAAAGAGAGTGCACTTTCATTACCAAAAAAAGTGTTGAACTAATAAACTGGTCTGTAAACCTTTAGTTTTATTGTTGTATTGCAGTATGAGTTAAACGGATTTTTGTACTCTACAGTAACCATTACAGTAGTATTGTAAATAAACTAACAACATAAAAGATCCTTGATGCACACTTATTTGGCCCTTTTAGTGTCAAATGTAGCATATGTCACTGTTATTTCATCGTGTTCATGTTATTGCTCATCCGGTACTGTGTTGTTCATCTCTCATTACTGTAGAGGCCTTGCAGTCTGAGCCTGATGTTTAGAATTTGAAAGCTTACGAAACTTGCCGACTCTGACAAAAGAGCGCGAGAGAGTATGCTGTTAAAGGATCTGTACTCACTTAAATCATCACAAACTCTCCTCCATCTCCACCCTCAGCACTGACTGCTGCTAAAATTATTACAGCGCTGATTAAATTAAGAAAAGCAATCACAATCTTAAAGCAAGTTAAATGAGAGAATTTATTCAGGCCTGTTGACGTCTTTATGCATGTTTGATTAAGTATTATAAGGTTTGTTTTTCAGATTTTGCATAATATGTCTTTAAATCTTGCCCAAAGTGATCGGAGACCCATTAACGATCATAATAAAACTCTTTTTAAAGCCCCATGCTTTATGATTTATCTGCTGTGATCCTCACACTATCTGGCTGCCTGACAAATAGGCAGCATGCAATCTTAAAACGTGCCATAAATCTGCGGCCCGTGTGCAGCTCACAGCTGTGAAAAACTTCAGCTGAGATGGAAAGATGTTTATGAGGGCCACTCACAACACTAACAGAGAGAGAGAGAGAGAGAGATAGAGAGAGAGAGATAGAGAGAGAGAGAGACCAGAGAGAGAGAGAGAGAGAGAGA
>CM065658.1:14114374-14125976 GCA_033220385.1 Triplophysa yarkandensis | reverse complement strand
TCCAGAGCTGTTTGACTGAAGCCTTGCATAACACTATTACACTTTTATTGCTGCACTCACACAGAAAGAGACAGAGAGAGAGAGAGAGAGAGAGAGAGAGAGAGAGAGAGAGAGAGAGAGAGAGAGACTAACCAAACACAAAGTCCATTTATGACATCATATATTTCCACATATTTCCATTTCAAGGCCGTTCATAGTTTTATAAAAATAAAAATAAATTAGCAATCTAGATTTAATCATAGGCTGCAAACATCAATACAACATTATAAACACCTTTTTGTTAAACTTTTTTCTTTCTTCTAACATAAATTACCATTTTCATATTGTCTTTTATGGTATATAAAATTGATCTAAGGAAATCAAGCCTATATCAAGACCAAGCTTGTTAGATACGTTAAACAAATCTCTAATTAAATTAATCTTATAAAAAATGTACCCACCATACGACCGGTCAGGATGAATGACTTAATCTAAAACCTCACCCAAACGGGTAGCTAGTACTTTAGATAACAGCTTATAATCACAACACAATAAGGACACAGGTCTCCAATTTTTAATATCATTTTAAGTTACCTTTCTTAGGTAAAAGGGTCTAAACCACTCTTCTACAACTCATTGGCAATCATCTTTTGGTTAAACTGTCATAAAGCATTAGTAACAAATCGTGTCCTATAACAGACCAAAAACTTTTGTAAAACTCAATTGGGATTCCATCTAACCCAGAACTTTTCCATTATTCATTCTCTGAAGAGCTTTGGGCAATGCTTCCAAGCCAATAGGCTATGAAAGTGCTAAGTTAGCTTTATTAGACATTTTTGGTAAATTTTCAAAATAAGGCTCTTCTATGTCTTTATCTTCTTTATATTCAGATTTATGAAGTTTTTTGTATTAACTAACTGCGCTTTCTCTTATTTCCTTTGAGTCTTAAAGCAAAGATCCAGACTTGATGAATGGATAAAACGGTTCTGGCCATTCTTTTTTTCCAAGATGAAAAACGTTTGACGTACATGCATCTGTTCTAATATTTTAAAACGCGATCTGACCAGTGCACCTTGTGCCTTCATCTCTTATAGATCAGATAAAGCAGTTTTCTCAACAAAAAAAAAGAGAGAATCGATATACGTTTGATTTCCTCTTTATTCAACTTAAAACTCTTATAGACTTTAACTCTCTCTTTTGTGATATTTTGATTATACTGTTGACAAAAAATCTTGATCTGAGTCTTGCCAAAATCCCACCAACTCTGCATAGAAGAAAAAGAAACCTTTTCATTTCTCAAATGTTCCCAAAAAAAGTAAATCTCATCCATCAAAGCGGTGTTAACATGCCAACAGTTATGTGGTAACACATCTTTAAAGAAAACACGACATAAAACTAAACTGTGGTCTGAAAAACTCTTAAAAATACTGTGATGGTTGTTTGAAATTGTAAAATCTATCCAGTTTGGCAAAAGACAAGAAATTTTCATGTGCATGAGTACATGTATATTGCCTTACAGTTCCACCTGAACAACCTTGATAAAACTATCAAGAAAAGTTACTCTCTCTATTGGTAAAGTGGGGGTATGTACACAAATAAACACCAAAACATATTTTTTAAAAAGGGCTTGAACTGTCAAAAGTCTCCCCTTCACTATTTCCGCCATTTTAAAAGAGCATGGGGTTAAGTTATTTGCAAACAGGACAGCAAATCTTCCACTACACAAAGTTTTATGACCATTCAACATTTCCACTCTTTTTACAATCTGTAACATTTTTTGTCTGATTCTTGTTAAAAAAAAGAACATCAAGTTTTTTGTTTCAATGTTTCATATATTTACATTCTCTTTAGATCATCTCTGGCTCCGTTCATATTTAAAGATGCTATGCGGATATTTGCCATGTGAAAGGAAAAAGAAAAAAAAATTAAACCATAGAGAAACGCGCAGCCACTCAAGATAAAAGAATTATGCCACTTTGTCATCATAATCATTCAACTGTTTTTTTTTCAGTCGATTTACTTCTTTATCCAGAAAACAACCTTCTCTCATACATTCTTAGTGTTTTTCACAAACCGTTACAGATCCTGGATAAAATCAGCAATCTAAACCCACCTCTGATTTTTCGTCACTTTTACACTTTTCTGTAGCACTATAATCATTACATTTCCATTCACTTTATGAGCAACTTGAAGCACCAGAATCAGACAATTCATTTTCAAAATTAATAGTCAGCGTCAGAGCAGATCTACTGGAAGGGCATTGGATCCTCATCTGTCGTTTGATAAATATTTGACACATTGGCAACATCATAGTAGCATGAAAATCCATAACTAAATCTGAAAGATCTATATAGAATGACAATGAACGATTTAGATTTGGGTTTTTATCTAAAAGAAGAACAGAAGACAGCGCTGATTTTTTGTTGCTGTTTTGCTGTTTGGCTCCAATGATCTATATAGAATGTCATTATATATATAAAAAATATATAAAAAATATAAAAATATATAACAAAATAGGTATACTATAAATAGCTATATATTTTTCATACTTAAATAATTAACAAATTACAACGACAAAAAATCAAACACTGAATCAGCTTGAAGCTATGAAAATCAGGCAAAAAATCCCTAGCAGACAACGTTTTTCGTACTGATGTTTCATAATCTATATTATTTTCATACATCCCATCTACTTTTAAATTGAACTAGGACTCAAAAACTTCCTCCACTATAGCCTCTGTCACGACATTACTGAGTGTTCTTATAAGTTTCTTTTTAATATCATGACAGGTGTCTTCACCACATTAGCCAATTAGGGATCCTTTTGGATAGTGTAATAAAGCATGGAAAGTAAAAGATAAGACCCACCTTCCGACATGTCAGGAAAATCTTCTCACGAAGTGGCCCATACCGCTCAAATTCAATTCTGTTCTCACTCAAAATCATTTAAGTGAATCTTCTAAAAGCACCACATGTTTGATCAACGGATCCCAATCCCTCATTGGATCAACTATCTTTTTGAAACTGGATAATACCTTAACCAAAGGCTTCATCTTTGATAAAAGAAGGGATTTTCGGTAAAATCACTTTTCTAGCAGGAGTTGACAGAGAAAGCACAGGTGTAAACAGGACACGACACCTTGGGTCGCCATGCCCATAGCGATATACTATCAACCAACGGTCAAAACACTATTTTGTTCTATCCATTCAATGTAGATTAAACACCAGAAATAGCGATCTTTAAACAGAAAAAAGCCACAATGGGAAAAAAAATAATTAAACGCACCAGACCTTACCACAAGCTCTCCACACTCACAAAACAGACGATCTCGCATGCACACGAGAGATAGAGCAAGAGAGAGAGAGAGAGTGAGAGAGAGATTTATTGATTGATTGATTGAAAATCAACTTTTAATAAAATGAACAAATTAAAACCATCTCCATTATTAAATTACAGTTTCACAATCTTTAAATTATTAAACAAATAAACCCAAACCTTCATCACTGTAAACACCACAAAGAACATCTCCGACAGCCCATTTTTTAACAAAAGCCTGTAAATTACCAGTTAATTTATGATAAATGAGGGGTCCCCTCATTTACAGTGATATCCTTGATTTGATTGAATTTGAAATCACAGACAATTTTTAAAGTAAACAAAGAAGACATCAACGAATTGAAAATGAATGTACAGACACCATTAAACTGAACAGAGATAACGTCCCCGAATTCAATAATGTATTAACTTTTAACATTAAGCATTATGACACACGGTGTACTAATTATTGTTGTTAAGCTGCTTTGATGCAATGTATTTTGTCTAAAGCGCTATATACATAAATGTGACATTGACATAAACAAACTCAATTCCGAGGCGAGATTCTAATAATCCCAGAAAGAGATATAGAAAGTTCAGCCATTCCAAAAGCAAAATTCATCAAAACATGTTTTTGTTTTCCCTTAACAGAAAATAAATAAAGGAAAAGAACAACATTTTTATTCCATAACTTTCCCACTTCAACACACAAGGTTAACAGGGAATCTTTTCCGCCCTCCACTGTCCCACTTTGCAAGCCTCACATGTACCCCAATTAACTTTTGATAAAGAAGCGTTCTCATCACACGACAAAGCCTTTACAATTGTGTTTATATCTTTTTCCTTTTTAATAAATATGTTTATATCAACTGCATAAGCCGATGCTACTAAAGGTTGGTCAGTAATACAGCATGGTAAAGTAAAACCAGGTAAATGCTTTTTTCAAAACCATATCCGAGGTTCAACAGATAATGAATAAAGCGGCACGGAAATAGGGCAGCCTTGCCTTTTTACTGGTATTGGTCAACTAAGGCCCCCTCCCACCTTGACCATACAAAAATCATTGCAATAAAGAAGATTCACCAAAGCTATAAACTTCTCTCCAAATCCAAAAGCTCTGAAAACACAAAATCATGATCTTTTCTATCAAAGGCTTTCTCTTGATCAATGGATAAAATTCCAACATCTTTATCATACACATTACACACATCGATCACATCTCTAATTAAAAACAAATTGTCCATTATAGTCCGATCTGGAATGCAATACGTCTGATTCATATATACATGTAAGCCTATAAAGGGCTTTAATCTGTTAGACAAGGCTCTAGAAAGCACTTTATAATCTGTACACAAAAGAGCAACAGGTCTCCAGTTCTTAAGTTCAGGTAAGTCTCCCTTGTTAGGAAGTAATGTTTACATTATTATCTTATGAACTCATTAGAACCTCATGCAGATCAGTTCAAATGACTCCCCAAAGTTGTTTATAAAATCAATAGTAAGTCCATCTATTCCAGGTTCACGTCCAGATGCCAGTTGATTAACAGTAAAAGTCAGTTCTTTAAAGCTTAATTTGATATCCACTTCAGCTTTTTCAACACCGTTAACTTGAGGAAGACCTTCTAAAAGTTTCTGGATACACTGTTTATCACATTGTTCCTTGCCATACAACTCAGTATAAAAGTCTGAAGCACAACTCCTCATTTCCACTCCATCTGTTGTTACATGACAATCTGGACATTTTAAAAATATCGTGTGCTGATCTTTCACAGAACTTTTCTCCAAGTTGAAAAAGAAAGTACCTGAGGCATCCATATTCTTCAAATGAATAAATCTTGACCTCACAAGAGCTCCTTTCTCTTGCAGCAAGAAACTCTACTTCAACTTATTTATGGGCAGTTCGTCATTATTTCCAACCTCCTTGCCATTTAAAAGGTTGTGCTCAATGTGTCAATGCTCAACCTCTTCTATTGCCTCTTTTAACATAATAGAGGAAAAAGAGGTAGACTGTTGACAAAATATTCAAATTTGTGCCTTCCCAACTTCCCACCACTGATTTAAAGACTCTCCTTATTTTTCCTTGAACCCGACAAAATCTTAAAATTTTCACAAAAAATATAATCTTTAAAAAAATGCCCCTGAGATCTGTTAACTACTTGATTCAAGAGAAAGGTAACAGTAAGAAGATCACGGTCAGAGAAACTGATATAGCTAATAGAGCTATCATTTCACTTGGATCTAAGCCCTTTTGAGATATAAAACCTTATCTAGCTGCATTTACTCTACCATCCACAACCTTTATCCATGTATCAATTAAATCAAAGTTAAGTAATAATTTTTTTAAGGTTTTTACTGGACTGTAAACGTGGATCCTCACTAAGCCTGTCAATATTAAAATCAACAGTACAATTCCAGTCTCCTCCCAAAACAAAATAATCCAATAACTTTATTCAAGACTTTTATTTGTAATATTAAAAAAATCAATTGTTTCCATCCCAATATTAGGAGAGCAAATATTAAAAAAACAATATGTTGAACACTCTTTATCAGTTTTAACCAATTAACCCTGATCATTGACTAACATAAAATATTTAAAATCTTCATTTTTAAACTGTTAGAGAAGAGCACAACCACCCCTACACTAACATTACTCCCATTATTTGAAAAAAAATGATTCGGAGACCTTTCTCAATGCAGTGACACGTTTCCTCAATCAATACAGCTTCCTTTCCTCTAACAAATAAACCCTACCATTTTTTCCCAAACTGCAACGGACATGAATTGTTCTGCATCAGCAAAATAGTCATCAAACTTAGCAGACTGTCCAAAAGTTTCATTGAATAAATTATGTATTTCCTCTAGTGAATACAGACCAATTTACCTGACTGAGATCTCCTTCTCCAAATCCTCCTCCATCTGACTCATCCTGTTCAGCATCACTTTCAACTTGATTTTTATCACTTGACACAGTTTCTACATCCTTTTAGTTATTTTTAACAAATACATCCTTAAAAGCAGGCACAGCTTTATCCATGGTTTCACTTGAATTCATTCCTTCTCCTGTATTTTTACCTTCTTTTAATGTCTCTACACCTCCATCAATGGTATCTCAGTAACTTTTTCAGTTTCTTTAATAGTCTTTACCATCTCATTATTTACATTTAACATTTGTTCACCATGAGAAGTTTTGTTGTACTTGTTGAATCAATTCATTAGGGATGAAAGGTGGAACTCCTGAAATAACTGCCCTTGTAGAAGGAACAGATTGCGGTGAAACTTGAACAAACATGTCATTGATAAAGACTCCTCTCTTGATTAAAGCATGGACCAAACATTCTTCTTTCAAAAAACAAAAACAGCTTTATTCATCCGAGAACCATAAGAGATGTGGTTATATAACCAAGCAAAGCCTCTTCCATTGTGACTCCAGATCCGTAATAAACCCAACCCTGTGTCCAATGAACAGCAGCAGCATCACCAGGGATGCCATTCCCCGCGAACTTTCAAACAATACTATTGGCACATTTTTTGGGATAAAATTATTCTTCTTATAACAAAGGTATTTTGGACAATAAGATGGCACAACTCAAAGCAGAAGTACTTAAACCTGACATTCAAGGGGTCATTGTCGATACTTGAGAATATTACATGTTGGTGTCCAGTCTACTTACTTGGGGTAGACTGCAAAATCCTATCAATGTCCTGAACAAACAGACTTAAACACTATACGTTTCATACAACACAATCATATTGCATTCCGAAATGGTCTATTTTTGAAAATGTTTTCGGGGTACAGATTTGGACATTAATTGTGTTGACTGACTCTACATTTACATGTTAACTGATTATTTTTGTATTTTTAATATTTTGGAGATATTCTCTGAATATATAATTGAATTTTAGACTACAGTAAAGATATATATTTTTAGTTTCTTTAATAATTTGATTTATTCCAAAATTTGAGGCAGTGACAGAGTTTGAGACTGGTCAGGGTTGGTTAGTTTTGTAATGACTGGACATAGTGAACTCTTTTGTGGATTTAGTTCTTGTTTTTTAGAGCTTTATGTTGTAGGGAATCTACTGGACTGGAATGGATAAAAGGGATCTTTTTTGCATGTTAATAATTATTGGGAACCGGCCAAAATCTGCCCTACATGAATTGTTGTTTTTTGTTAAAACTTTTAAAATTGTTTTGCAGAATTCTGTATTTAGGGTTTCAATGGGATGTTTTCCCATCTGGTGTAGCTTTGATCACTGATTGGACCCCAAACCTCACTTCCGTACAGCGCTATGGGCTGTATTACACTGTCAAATATTTTACACCATATTTTGATCGGCATTTCAATATTTTGAAATGTTTTCTAAATAGCAAACATAGCTCGCCGAGGTTTATCTTTCAGTGCATTTATTGCCATATTAAAACTTCCTGAAGCAGTCATTATCAGGCCAAGGTATGTGTATTGCATTGTGTGTTGTAGTGTTGTGTTGCCGAGACTGAACGGATGTTTGTGTTCCTGACATCTGGGTTTCTTTTGAAAAATCAAAATGTTGGTCTTTTTGATGTTTAGTGTCAGGGCCCAGTTCTGACAATAGTTTTCAATCAGGTCTAGTTTCTGTTGTAATCCCTGTGGCGTGGGTGACAGCAGCACCAGATCATCTGCGTACAACAAGAGTTTAATGTCTCTGTCCTGAAGTGTCAGTCCAGGGATGGAAGATTGTTCCAATTCCATTGCCAAACCATTGATATAAATGTTAAAAGGCTACAACCCTGTCTCACTCCTTTATTTTTAGCTTCCAATTCATATTGCATATGTGTTATATGAATATATAGATTTAATGATGTCATATACTTGTCGGATAGAATATTGTGAGATGTTTAAAATATAATACATGCCACAATAGAATGAAAATGCTTTTTTGTAAATTTTATTTAATTTTGACGTGTTCATCAATGAGTGTGTGTAGTGTAAAGATGTCATCAGTAGTTTCATGATTTGGAAGAAAGCCTAGCTGACATGGACTCAAACACTGTGTTCATTTAAAATGTTTATTTTCTGTAATGCAGTAAGCATCTAACCAGAAGGGCAATAAGAAGTAAGTACAGAATATATATGTAATATGTTCAATTATTATACAGAATAGATAAGTATAGACATAATTTACAGATTTAAAACACTCAGCAGATATACAGACAGGTTTGCTATGAACATACTATACAGATGGATTATGTAAAAGTGTAGTTGAGTCTGTGTGTCAGCGAGCAGAGTTCAGTAAGAAGACAGCTTTAGGGAAAAAGCTGTCCCTTAATCTTGTCGTCCTTGTCCGGAGGATCCTGAAACGTTCCCCTGGAAGGCAGGAGGTTAAACAGTCTGTGGTCAATGTGAGACGAGTCCTTGAGAATGCTGGGACCTCCTCCAAGACAGCGTGTCCTCTGGATGTCCTCAATAACAGGAAGTGTTGTCCCTGTGATGCGTTGGGCAGTTTTTGGGCACCACCCTCTGCAGGGCTTTGCTGTCAGCCACCGAGCAGTTCCCATACCAGGCTGTGATACAGCTGGTCAGGATGCTCTCCATCGCACACCTGTAAAAGTTCACAACGATGGCAGAAGACAGCTGGTTCTTCTTCAGTGTCTAGAAGATGAAGTGGCGCTGGTGAACCTTCTTGACCAGGCTGGAGGTGTTAGTGTTCCAGGACAGGTTCTTCAAGATGGTGGTTCCCAGGAACTTGAAGCTGGAGACATGCTCAACAATCATCCCTTTAATGTGGATGGGGTCATGCATGCTTCCTTACTTCTTCCTAAAGTCCACAATGAGCTCCTTGGTCTTGGTAGTGTTAAGGAGCAGGTTATTGTCAGAGCACCATGTGGCCAGGTGCTGTACATCTTCCCTGTAGGCAGTCTAACTCTACGTTCACACCACGAGCGGCGAGAGCGCCCTCCCGCCGCCATCGATCTGCCACCTGCTCTTTTATATTTTATTTAAAGGAGCTGCAAAACAAACTAATTAAACGTGCTGACTAAATACAAAGTACAAGTTAAATTAGCCTCATAAATTTAAATATATCTCCTTAAAAAAATCTCCTATGATCCTGCCATAAAGTATATATATATATATATACCATATGCTCGGCAAAGCTGTAAGGTTTTTTGGCCAAAGACATGTTTATTGCAATGTGGATAAGTTATCATATTCAGATCCAGCTCTTGAATTTAAATCTCCTCACATTGGAACACCTCCCTGGGTCTGGAAATTACTAATTTATCAGTATATGTTGTTATATGATATTCATCATCATTGCAACAGAATTAACTTAAGGAGATCTCTCTCTCTCTCTCTCTCTCTCTCTCTCTCTCTCTCTCTCTCTCTCTCTCTGGTCTCTCTCTCTGGTCTCTCTCTCTGGTCTCTCTCTCTCTGGTCTCTCTCTCTCTGGTCTCTCTCTCTCTGGTCTCTCTCTCTCTCTGGTCTCTCTCTCTCTGGTCTCTCTCTCTGGTCTCTCTCTCTCTGGTCTCTCTGGTCTCTCTCTCTCTCTCTGGTCTCTCTCCCTCTGGTCTCTCTCTCTCTGCTCTCTCTCTCTCTCTCTGGTCTCTCTGGTCTCTGACTCTCCCCCCCCCCCCCCCCCCCCCCCCTCCCTCTCTCTCTCTCTCTCTCTCTCTCTCTCTCTCTCTCTCTCTCTCTCTCTCTCTCTCTCTCTCTCTCTCTCTCTCTCTCTCTCTCTGATCTCTCTCCCTCTGGTCTCTCTCTCTCTGCTCTCTCTCTCTCTCTCTCTCTGGTCTCTCTGGTCTCTGACTCTCTCCCCCTCTCTCTCTCTCTCTCTCTCTCTCTCTCTCTCTCTCTCTCTCTCTCTGGTCTCTCTCTGATCTCTCTCTCTCTGGTCTCTCTCTGATCTCTCTCTCTCTGGTCTCTGATCTCTCTCTCTCTGGTCTCTCTCTCTCTCTCTCTCTCTCTGGTCTCTCTCTCTCTCTCTCTCTGGTCTCTCTCTCTCTGGTCTCTCTCTCTCTGGTCTCTCTCTCTGGTCTCTCTCTCTCTCTCTGGTCTCTCTCTGGTCTCTCTCTCTCTCTCTGGTCTCTCTCCCTCTGGTCTCTCTCTCTCTCTCTCTGGTCTCTCTGGTCTCTGACTCTCTCCCCCCCTCTCTCTCTCTCTCTCTCTCTCTCTCTCTCTGGTCTCTCTCTGATCTCTCTCTCTCTGGTCTCTCTCTCTCTCTCTCTCTCTCTCTCTGATCTCTCTCTCTCTCTGGTCTCTCTCTCTCTCTCTCTCTGGTCTCTCTCTCTCTGGTCTCTCTCTCTCTGGTCTCTCTCTCTGGTCTCTCTCTGGTCTCTCTCTGGTCTCTCTCTGGTCTCTCTCCCTCTGGTCTCTCTCCCCCTCTCTCTCTCTCTCTCTCTCTCTCTCTCTCTCTCTCTCTCTCTCTCTAGCGGCTCTGGGGATGGTCCTTACCAGCGGCTGTGCAACATCACGTCACTGTCAGCAGCAGGAGCTGCCTGGGGTTCGAATCCACTGCTGTGATTCTGATCTGTGTAACAGTGCTGCTCGCTGGAGGACAAACATAATCATTCTGCCGCTCTGCATTATCTTTTGGATGTTGGGTTCATGACTCAAAATCTTAAGTTGAGAGAAAAAGATACAAAAATGTTGCATCATGTATTCTGATGATTTATTTTGTAAAAGGAGGTTTTTTTAACTAAAATATAGTGTTTCTGAAACTATGCATCTATTTTAAGGTCTAATTCTGACTATTAACAAACTTATGTATGACCTTTTCAACTATTTACTCACAATTTGTTGTTTATGAATAGTTCATAATGTAGTTGTTAGGTTTAGGTATTGGTTTAAGATTATGGGATGTAGAATATGTGCTTTATAAGTACTGATAATAGTCATGTAAGAAAGACTTTTATTTTTGTTTTGTTGTCATATTATTAACTGATGTGATGATGTGAGATTGTAACATTACATTCCACATGATCATACATTTGATAATATATATATAGCTACATTTACATTTACATTTTAGTCATTTAGCAGACGCTTTTATCCAAAGCGACTTACAATAGTCGAGGAGACAATGAAGCGGTAAATAGCCGATACAACAATAGGTGAACAAGTGCTACAACAATGTTACCGAGTTACACAGAGAGAGAAGTTACAAAATCTTTTTTTTTTGGTAGAGTGACTAGGTTAGAAATGTAGTGAGTTAGTGAGTTAGGTGTAGCCGGAAAAGATGAGTTTTTAGGAGTTTTTAAAAGATAGAGATCGAGTCTGACAAGCGTGAAGCCAGAGGCAGATCGTTCCACCATCGAGGAACTGAAGCAGAG
>CM065658.1:14084374-14111874 GCA_033220385.1 Triplophysa yarkandensis | reverse complement strand
AACAGTGTGTGAGAGGTGTTTTTTAAACACTAAACAGTGTGTGAGATGTGTTTTTTTAAACACTGAACAGTGTGTGAGATGTGTTTTTTTAAACACTGAACAGTGTGTGAGATGTGTTTTTTTAAACACTGAACAGTGTGTGAGATGTGTTTTTTTAAACACTAAACAGTGTGTGAGATGTGTTTTTTTAAACACTAAACAGTGTGTGAGAGGTGTTTTTTTAAACACTAAACAGTGTGTGAGATGTGTTTTTTTAAACACTGAACAGTGTGTGAGATGTGTTTTTTTAAACACTGAACAGTGTGTGAGATGTGTTTTTTTAAACACTAAACAGTGTGTGAGATGTGTTTTTTTAAACACTAAACAGTGTGTGAGAGGTGTTTTTTTAAACACTAAACAGTGTGTGAGATGTGTTTTTTTAAACACTAAACAGTGTGTGAGAGGTGTTTTTTTAAACACTAAACAGTGTGTGAGAGGTGTTTTTTTAAACACTAAACAGTGTGTGAGATGTGTTATTTAAACACTAAACAGTGTGTGAGAGGTGTTTTTTTAAACACTAAACAGTGTGTGAGATGTGTTTTTTAAAACACTAAACAGTGTGTGAGAGGTGTTTTTTTAAACACTAAACAGTGTGTGAGATGTGTTTTTTTAAACACTACACAGTGTGTGAGATGTGTTTTTTTAAACACTGAACAGTGTGTGAGATGTGTTTTTTTAAACACTGAACAGTGTGTGAGATGTGTTTTTTTAAACACTGAACAGTGTGTGAGATGTGTTTTTTTAAACACTGAACAGTGTGTGAGATGTGTTTTTTTAAACAATAAACAGTGTGTGAGATGTGTTTTTTTAAACATTAAACAGTGTGTGAGAGGTGTTTTTTTTAAACACTAAACAGTGTGTGAGATGTGTTTTTTTAAACACTAAACAGTGTGTGAGATGTGTTTTTTAAAACACTAAACAGTGTGTGAGAGGTGTTTTTTTAAACACTAAACAGTGTGTGAGATGTGTTTTTTTAAACACTAAACAGTGTGTGAGATGTGTTTTTTTAAACACTGAACAGTGTGTGAGATGTGTTTTTTTAAACACTGAACAGTGTGTGAGATGTGTTTTTTTAAACACTGAACAGTGTGTGAGATGTGTTTTTTTAAACACTAAACAGTGTGTGAGATGTGTTTTTTTAAACACTAAACAGTGTGTGAGATGTGTTTTTTTAAACACTGAACAGTGTGTGAGATGTGTTTTTTTAAACACTGAACAGTGTGTGAGATGTGTTTTTTAAACACTAAACAGTGTGTGAGATGTGTTTTTTAAACACTAAACAGTGTGTGAGATGTGTTTTTTAAAACACTAAACAGTGTGTGAGAGGTGTTTTTTTAAACACTAAACAGTGTGTGAGATGTGTTTTTTTAAATACTAAACAGTGTGTGAGATGTGTTTTTTAAAACAATAAACAGTGTGTGAGAGGTGTTTTTTAAACACTAAACAGTGTGTGAGATGTGTTTTTTTAAACACTGAACAGTGTGTGAGATGTGTTTTTTTAAACACTGAACAGTGTGTGAGATGTGTTTTTTTAAACACTGAACAGTGTGTGAGATGTGTTTTTTTAAACACTAAACAGTGTGTGAGATGTGTTTTTTTAAACACTAAACAGTGTGTGAGAGGTGTTTTTTTAAACACTAAACAGTGTGTGAGATGTGTTTTTTTAAACACTGAACAGTGTGTGAGATGTGTTTTTTTAAACACTGAACAGTGTGTGAGATGTGTTTTTTTAAACACTAAACAGTGTGTGAGATGTGTTTTTTTAAACACTAAACAGTGTGTGAGAGGTGTTTTTTTAAACACTAAACAGTGTGTGAGATGTGTTTTTTTAAACACTAAACAGTGTGTGAGAGGTGTTTTTTTAAACACTAAACAGTGTGTGAGAGGTGTTTTTTTAAACACTAAACAGTGTGTGAGATGTGTTATTTAAACACTAAACAGTGTGTGAGAGGTGTTTTTTTAAACACTAAACAGTGTGTGAGATGTGTTTTTTAAAACACTAAACAGTGTGTGAGAGGTGTTTTTTTAAACACTAAACAGTGTGTGAGATGTGTTTTTTTAAACACTAAACAGTGTGTGAGATGTGTTTTTTTAAACACTGAACAGTGTGTGAGATGTGTTTTTTTAAACACTGAACAGTGTGTGAGATGTGTTTTTTTAAACACTGAACAGTGTGTGAGATGTGTTTTTTTAAACACTGAACAGTGTGTGAGATGTGTTTTTTTAAACACTAAACAGTGTGTGAGATGTGTTTTTTTAAACACTAAACAGTGTGTGAGATGTGTTTTTTTAAACACTGAACAGTGTGTGAGATGTGTTTTTTTAAACACTGAACAGTGTGTGAGATGTGTTTTTTAAACACTAAACAGTGTGTGAGATGTGTTTTTTTAAACACTAAACAGTGTGTGAGATGTGTTTTTTAAAACACTAAACAGTGTGTGAGATGTGTTTTTTTAAACACTGAACAGTGTGTGAGATGTGTTTTTTTAAACACTGAACAGTGTGTGAGATGTGTTTTTTTAAACACTAAACAGTGTGTGAGATGTGTTTTTTTAAACACTAAACAGTGTGTGAGATGTGTTTTTTTAAACACTGAACAGTGTGTGAGATGTGTTTTTTTAAACACTGAACAGTGTGTGAGATGTGTTTTTTAAACACTAAACAGTGTGTGAGATGTGTTTTTTTAAACACTAAACAGTGTGTGAGATGTGTTTTTTAAAACACTAAACAGTGTGTGAGAGGTGTTTTTTTAAACACTAAACAGTGTGTGAGATGTGTTTTTTTAAACACTAAACAGTGTGTGAGATGTGTTTTTTAAAACAATAAACAGTGTGTGAGAGGTGTTTTTTAAACACTAAACAGTGTGTGAGATGTGTTTTTTTAAACACTGAACAGTGTGTGAGATGTGTTTTTTTAAACACTGAACAGTGTGTGAGATGTATTTTTTTAAACACTAAACAGTGTGTGAGATGTGTTTTTTTAAACACTAAACAGTGTGTGAGAGGTGTTTTTTTAAACACTAAACAGTGTGTGAGATGTGTTTTTTTAAACACTAAACAGTGTGTGAGAGGTGTTTTTTTAAACACTAAACAGTGTGTGAGAGGTGTTTTTTTAAACACTAAACAGTGTGTGAGATGTGTTATTTAAACACTAAACAGTGTGTGAGAGGTGTTTTTTTAAACACTAAACAGTGTGTGAGAGGTGGTTTTTTAAACACTAAACAGTGTGTGAGATGTGTTTTTTTAAACACTAAACAGTGTGTGAGAGGTGTTTTTTTAAACACTAAACAGTGTGTGAGATGTGTTTTTTTAAACACTAAACAGTGTGTGAGATGTGTTTTTTTAAACACTAAACAGTGTGTGAGAGGTGTTTTTTTAAACACTAAACAGTGTGTGAGATGTGTTTTTTTAAACACTAAACAGTGTGTGAGAGGTGTTTTTTTAAACACTAAACAGTGTGTGAGAGGTGTTTTTTTAAACACTAAACAGTGTGTGAGATGTGTTATTTAAACACTAAACAGTGTGTGAGAGGTGTTTTTTTAAACACTAAACAGTGTGTGAGAGGTGGTTTTTTAAACACTAAACAGTGTTCTTTATCTTTACTAACTCCCTTCTGTCTCTTCACCGTGGATTTGGGTGTTGGACAGTAATGTTTACTTCATCAGTTCACAGAGAAGAATTATTGAGCGGTACACAAACGTAGAACAAGTCCTAAAACAAACAAACAAACAAACAAACAAACAAACATGATGAACAAAAAGGGATGCAGTGTAGGGCAAAGACACGTCAGTGTGTTGTGTGTTGTTCACTTCATTATTGTGCGTTCAAACCGAACGCGGCGAGAGCGTCAGAGCGTCCGGGTGTCATTCATTTTCAATGTAAGTCCGCGGCGGGAGGCGTCGAGGCCTGCAAGAGCGCCAAGGGAGGGCAACTAACATTCCCCAGCATCATAATTCTCACGACTGATAGATCACTTTATTCCAAATTATTGTAATACCATCAGTTCTATTGAATACAGGGGGCAGTCGTGGCCCAGTGGTGAGACAATCTTGTGATAGCAGCCCAATGCTCTGTGTGTGTGTGTTCACTACTCAATGGATGGGTAAAATGCAGAGGTCACATTTCGGGTATGGGACACCATATCTGATAAAAAGGTCACATTCACAAATTCATCATAAAGACAAATTCAAGATACAATTCAAATCTTTATTTTTTGTTTGACAAACTGTTTCTGCTTTTGATTTGTGAGTGAAATAGAGTCAGGTCTGGATGTTTTTCTATCCTTAACATTATTATTTTATTGCCTTATGATTAATGCTGTTCATTTATACAGCCGTCTGTCAGCTTGTATAATAGCAGCATGTTATAATGTATGATGTGATATGTAATGTATATAAAACTCCAGACTCACTCGCTGTCCTGTGTAAAATGTAAATGAAGTCTTCTTCCAAGGAACAGTTCATCACTCGAGGGTTTGATTGGACAATGGCTGAATTAACAGTTTTCACCGTACAAGTACATATGTACAACGTTTATAGAAGCTGTTGCTAACATTTTAAAATCTTTTTCTGTGAATATGATTTTAAAATGTTGACGTTTTGATTTGAATGGCAATAAAAACGCAATAGAAATAATAGAATTTTACCCAGCATGTGCTTTTAAACTGTTTAAAATGGACACCAGAAGGAATGAACTTTCATTTTCTTTCAATTTACAACTGAAACGCATCACAGCAGTACACAAACTCTGAGCAATGTTCAAGTAGCAAAACCGCTTTGTATTTTATGCAACAAAAATTGCACCATGGTTACAGAAAGAATGGGCTGAAAGAGAAAACAAGTGAAATGTATTTACACAAGATGAGAAATTAGTTTACAAAAGAAAATTGAATACAAATAAAAAAAGAGTAGTGGCATGATTTATAAGATTTGAGGATAGAAAAAACATTTAACTATAGGCAGCTTGTGGTTGGGCTTCTTTCTCAGACGTGGCAGTCAGAGGGCAAAGTGTTGAAAAAGGCAAACTAATACTGAAAACAGAGACTCGTGAGAGATGTCGGTCTGTCCATCAGGCACCTGAGACGTTCTGTTTCAAATGACATCACAACAAAACTTGTCCATCAACTGCTTCTTCAGTTCTCCTGAGAATAGTGTTTCATGTTCAAGGCCTCTGTGTGGTTTATATAATGATTGTGCTGAAGTCATCATTCAAATGTCATTCATGGCACAGTGTTGCATCTGTACAAATACTTACAGTTCCTCACATCACAGGGAGCGTTCACATCACTTAACAACCAAACAATACTTTCTGTCAATACTATGACCATCAAAAATACATATTTTTATCTCTGAATCACTGATGATGCTTGAGAAAAGTGAGGCACATGAGGTTTGACATAATGCTGTTTTCACAAATACTCGTTTTTGCAAATAGAGGACAGTTAAGAAATGAAAATAAAGGAACTTATACCAAGTTCTCATGAAGTTCCTTTGATTCTGCACACTTGAGTATGTGTACATTGAATTTATTTACTGTACATCTGTACAGTTTATTTACTTTAGTGTACATCACGCACAGAAGTGCATGTTCCATCTCTCCACTACCTCTTAACAATGTCACTGATCTCCTTGACAGAGGAAAGCAGCTTTGAAAAGTCTTGTGTTGCGTTGGCTCCTCCGGTGGCAGCTGGACAGATCTGCAGCTCCCGCAGGTTGCTTTCTAGTTTGTTGATGGCTTCACGGAAAGCAAACTTGTTCCTCATCTGTTGTATGGACTCCACGTAACTCGCGCAATACTTCGACAGGTTCTTGCCAGCCTCCAAAACCGCACTGTGGCTGCCAGTCTGATCTGAAATTCGTCCGATAGCGGTTCGCAAAAGTTCCGTGCTCTCTAGGACCATGTCACACGTGATGGCGGAGTTGGAAAGTCTCTCGGATGCCTGACGTGTTTTCCTCAGCGAGCGACGGGTCGTCATAAGGGGAATAAAGTTGGATCCAGGATCACAAACTGCTGGACTTGCTCCAATGGGCAGCAGCTGATTGGTCGATGATGTAGATGAGCTCTTTGGAGGCTGCACTTTAGATGTGTTTTTTGGCAGTTTTTTGGCACATTCCTGGGAAAGAACTCCCTTGGATTGTTCTGTGGGTCCTGGACTTGGAGGTTCGGATAAGCCTTTTACTTTGGTATCTAAAGCAACATCAAGAGTGGGACTCCTTGAAGTTTTTCCAGATTTGGCACTTGAAACAGGAGGTGGAGGAGGAGCAGGTTTGGGTTTTGCAAACTTTCCCTTCTCTCTTTGCACGGGGACATCAGGAATGTGCTTGTGTCTGCGAGATCTGCACTCATCTCCGGTTGCTCCTAGTGTTGAATTCACACTGGGTTTGAGCAGCTCAGTGTGCAAAGCACTTGTTTTGGAGCTGTCTGTCTGAATCTGAAGTCGACGGCCTAGCTTAGGAGTCAGTGTTGATGGACTTGATCCGGGACTTGATTCTGTATCTTTGAACACCTCGTCTGACACTTCCTCA
The DNA here is from genome assembly GCA_033220385.1 of Triplophysa yarkandensis. NCBI lineage: Eukaryota > Metazoa > Chordata > Actinopteri > Cypriniformes > Nemacheilidae > Triplophysa > Triplophysa yarkandensis. Next base: position 14,105,312 of record CM065658.1, on the reverse strand, counting down.
CTTTTCTTAGGAAGGCGAGGTGGTGGGGTAAGGGTACCGCCACGATGGCCAGAATCTGTTTTTTTGCGGGGAAGAGCTGGCTTTCCTCCGAAGGTACCTGAGTCAAAGTGAGAGGACTGTATGTCACGTGGCAGGGTGACTGACTTCCACTCCGATCGGTTAGATCCAGGGGGCATGCTAGAAGTCGAGGAGGACCTCAGGAAGCGCTTAGAGTTTGAGATGGGGTCTTCTTCTGTTGCTGGATTGGTGGCAAGTTTCCCTACACCACCCGATGTCAGAGCTGTGCCTTTTCTCCTTGAGTGAGAAGCAAAGAGCTGACCAGGATATAGCAGAGTGCCATTGGTGACACAGACACCTGTTGTACAGTTAGAAATGATAAATTTTGAAGAGTCAAGACTGTGAAAGGCATCATTGGTGGTCGCTCCATTATTACTTTCATCTCTGCAGTCAGGACCCAATCCCCTACGATCGACATGCCCATCCATTTTACCAAAAGAACTGCTCCGTTTTGGAGGAGCAGGGGCGGTTCTTTTCTTTTTCTTGATATAGCTGAAGGGATTCATTCTGAACTTGTCTTTATCTTTAGAGAGGATACGGTCTTCTTCATTTAGGTTGCTATCAAGAAGAGGCCTTGGAAGCATCAGCGGCCCAATCACCTCAGACTCGGGTGCATCTGTAAACAACACAAATGCACAAAATCACTTTGTATGACTCTGTCCACAATCTGAACATGGAGACATCAGAACTTACCGGAACTGTCTCCATCTTTACCGTCCATGTGTCTTCGCAGGGTCCTGGTCTTAGTGGGAAGTTCTGGTGCCTGCTGTATCGGACTCAGTGTCAGCTTCTTGCCTTTTTTACCCAACTCTTTCTCCACCTCTGCAACCCAAGAAATATTTCAAATAAGCCATGACAACCATAAAAAGCTACAAGTTTACATACAAATCTCAATGTGAAACACATACCATCAGAGATACTGGATTCTTGAAACATAGTTTCAAACGCCTGGTGGGTTTCAGCAAAAGATGGTCGTTCTGCAGGATTCCACCTCCAACCTTGAGGGAAAGTTCACAGATTGTTAAAATGTTTCAGGCACTTCAAGTTGTCTATAGTTCTCTTGTATGATCTGAAGATCTGCTTACAGGCCCTCATGAGCTCATAGACTTTTTCTGGGCATCCCTCTGGTCTGTCCATGCGGTAATCTCTCTCTAGTAGCTCGTACACTTGAGACAAATCAATTCCAGGATATGGTGACATTCCATAGGTGGCAATCTCCCAAAGCAGGACTCCAAATGCTAAAAAATGTAACATTACATTAGTTTCAACTTACAGGTGAGTTCACCTTGGACATGTATTTTATTAATCTTTTCTTACCCCACACATCTGACTTTATTGAGAATATGTTATAGGCCAGACTCTCTGGTGCAGTCCATTTGATGGGAAATTTGGCTCCTGCACGAGCTTTGTAGGTGTCTCCTATCATTAGACGACTTAGTCCAAAATCTGCCACTTTAACCAAGTGATTTTCACCAACTAAACAATTACGAGCAGCTAGATCCCTGGAACAACAAACAAACTCTTATTGAGAATGTGATATTTTAACACTGTTTTGCACTGTTTTCATTAAATGAATATCAAGAGTGACTGAATATTGTATTTAAGCTCATGTAAAAACATTGATATATAAGATGACACTGATATAAAGAGAGAAATATAAAGTGACCTATGGATGAAGTTTTTCTTTTCCAGATACTCCATAGCAGATGAGATCTGAGTGGCCATATAGAGAAGCACCACAGCATTCACTTCCTGTCGGTTACACTCCCTCAGATAATCTAACAGATTTCCATGAGTCATGAACTCTGTGATGATGTAAAAGGGAGGTTCCCGTGTACACACGCCTGTCATGGTACACAAAAGTTTGCCAGATATTAAATTAAATAAGGTTGACTGTAATTTCATCTTGTAGAAAGTGTTGTATTTACTGAAAATCTTGAGATATTTTGCATTAACATCACATCATGTGCAGTAAGTGTGAATGTAAAAACTTTTAGTGAAAGTGAATTAAAGTGAAGTGATATGTGGCAAAGTATGAATTCACATGCGTGCTCTGCTTTTAACCCATCCAACACACACACACACACACACACACACACACACACACACACACACACACACACACACACACACACACACACACACACACACACACACACACAGTAAGTTAACACACACACACACACCACACAGTAAGTGAACACACTCGTGCACACTCGTGCGTGCACACACACACACACACACACACACACACACACACACACACACACACACACACACACACACACACACACACACAGAGAGAGACAGACAGACACAGACAGACAGACAGACAGACAGACAGACAGACAGACAGACAGACAGACAGACAGACAGTAAGTAAACACACACACACACACAGAGCTGTTTCACTCGGGGAGCAGATGGGGGAACGTGTCTTACTCAAAGGGATTAATCTCAGTCGTGATATTAAAGGTGGAGGAGAGTGCTGCTTGTTCACTCCCTCCACCTACAATCCCCGCTGGTACCGAGTATTTAACCAGAGACCTTGAGATCACCAGCCCAACACAGTACAGTATGATTATCTGTAGAAGGACATGAGAAATGTTCATGTAAAGTGAAACTCACCCAACAGCTGCACCAGGTTTGGATGCTTGATTTCTTTCATGACTGCAGCTTCCTTTAAAAATTCCTCCACTTCCATTGTGTCTTCCTGCACAAGAGAAGAATAAACCGACATGATTTTGACACAAACTCGTTTTGATAATCGATAGTGAAACTAATGCAGGATGATGTCACTGACCTTTAGTGTTTTTACAGCCACAGTAAGGTTATATTTTTTCCAGACGCCCTCATATACCTCCCCATACTGCCCTCCACCCAGCTTGTGTTTCATAGTGATATCTGTGCGCTCCATCTCCCATTTATCATAGTTTGGTGAGACACCATAGATGGTGGGTTTATTGCGTTTGGGTGCTGGATAATGTAGCGTTGTGATTAGACCGTCTGACACGGTGGAATGATGATGAACCAACTCAGCCAGAGTGTTGAATCGACTCTCTGAAGACACATACAGCTGAAAAACACCATTCACATGAGCGCAACAGTCTGTTTTATACACCTTTACACACTCCTTAATCTTATTCAAGTCAAACAATCAACAACAATTTCTTGTTTATGATTTACAGTCCAAAGACAAATCAAAGTTCTTACAGTAAAAACAATTTAAGTGAATCTAATGATATCAAATTCCATTTAACGCTCCATATGTTCTGTGTTTCCCATATTTCTTGAATCGACTGAATGCTGTAAGGTTAACAGCTCTCGGGCGTTACTGTGAGGTGTATGATGAAAATCAGGCATGTGAGGAATGAGTCCAGTGCTCCTCAACTCAACACACATGGATGTCATTTATCTGCTGTGTGCTTTCCTATGACTCAACATCACAACAAAATCTCACCTTGCCATCAGAGGCGGTGTTGATACGGTAGTGATAAACTCGGCCCTCATATCGGAGTGAGATGGACCGTTGTCCGGGACTGCTCTCGCTCTCTCGCACTAGAAAGCTTCCATTGATGCCACTGCTCAGGAGGTATTCGGCAGCATTACGAGACACGGGTCCATGATACCAGCTGTGTTTCTCCAGACTGTTGACAGGGGTAATGTAATTACTGGGCACCCAGCCCTGACCGTTCTTTGTCTGAGCTTCACACCATTCGCCATTGTGATTATATCCCAGTACCCTCAGCTTCTCACCTGAGATCAGACAAATCACAGAAGCACAATAACACAATCATTCTCTCATTCTCTCTCTCTTTCTCTCTTTCTCTCTCTCTCTTTCTCTCTCTCTCGCTCTCTCTCTCTCTCTCTCTCTCTCAAACATGCTGAAGATAGTTTATTTATGTGAGGTTTCTCCATAAGGAAGATGTGAGGAATAATCTCTCATTACCTTTAGTGATGCTGAGAGTGTTGTCACCACTTGCCACAAAGTCATAAAGCGCTACAAACAGGTTGGGATCATTTTCACTGGGTCCCGCCAGCAGATTCTCTTTGGAGTTCCAGCGGGCAGCTTCAGAAAGTCCAGACAGCTCGAAATCCGGCCGAGCTTCTGCCAACAAATGTGAAAAAGGTCAAGCATGACACCATATAAACCTAAAGAATATTGGACATATGACATCACTTCTAGAAGAATCCATCTGCTTTGTTCAGATGTTTGATACCGGATGACGAGATGAGTTATGATCTCAGACACCTGAACATGTCTGGGGTCAACTCCATCTCTATGTTCTTCTACATTTTACTGATCACACTTCAGAGATGACATAAGACATCACTGAAAAGTAAACACAAGGTCAGAGATAAAGAATGACAGAAAATCAATAAGTGATATAGTTATTAGAGAGGAAGAAATTCTACTAGACATCATGAGTTAACACTACAACAACATATTATGAATGTAATGAGTTTTCCTGTAGTTCCCCAGTGGTATGGTGTTTACAACAACAGAGACATGTCATTGATGTTGAATAAGACAAACTACATTCTCTCAGAACATCTACCCTGACAAACATCAGAATATAAGCTGAAGTCTCATTCAGTTAGTCAAAGACACATCCAGATGTGTGCAAACACAGGCAGGAATCAGATTTCCCAGCATTCTCCCCTCCCTCGTTTTTTCCTCTCTTTCTTTTACTGTGAGCCAGTATGTCTGGCGTCTCTCTCGCTCTTCCCCTCCTCCACTTTCCAAAAAGACAGACGACGGGCGGATGAACCAAGAGTCCGGGCCTGCCATTTTAACCAGAACACCTATGATCCGTTCAGCTGTACTCGCACGCGCACGCACACACACACACACACACACACACACACACACAAACAAACAAACAAACAAACAGACCGACACCAACACTTACCTTCAAAGTAACAGCTGGAGGACGAAGAAAGACCTTTCTTGGATTTACAGCCAACCAATTTCAAACAAATCTCCAACATTTTCATTTGATTTTAACAAGTCCAAGTAAAAGAATTAATCCAGCTCCTCTTCAACTATCCAAAAAGGTTTAAGTCTCACCCATAAAAAAACTCTGGAAAAACTTTGATGTCCACATCCCATAACCACGGCTGTGATATTCTACCAAGTTTCCAAAGTAAACCCTTAATATATTCCCAATCCAGATTCTTCTTCCAGATAAAATATTGTTTTTCTTTTGGAATGACACGAGTGTTGTGTTTATCATGCCATCGTGCCACGGTCGCTCGACTGTCGATCCGCAAGAAAAGCAAAACGCTCTTGCTGAGCTCTGCCAACAAAGAGGCCCTTTCAGGATCACACCGATAGACCCGATGACATCATCGCTGAGACTCCGCCCACCTCCACACACACACAACAAACATGCAGCAGTTATAGCATCATCTGCTATGAGAGTGTGTAACTGGAATCTGCCTTTGTCTTTCAGTTTCACAAGCCCCTCCTCTCTCTCTGGTCTCTCTCTCTGGTCTCTCTCTGGTCTCTCTCTGGTCTCTCTCTGGTCTCTCTCTGGTCTCTCTCTCTCTCTCTGGTCTCTCTCTCTCTCTGGTCTCTCTCTCTGGTCTCTCTCTGGTCCCTCTCTGGTCTCTCTCTGGTCTCTCTCTGGTCTCTCTCTGGTCTCTCTCTCTGGTCTCTCTCTGGTTTCTCTGGTCTCTCTCTCTGGTCTCTCTCTCTGGTCTCTCTCTCTGGTCTCTCTCTCTCTGGTCTCTCTCTGGTCCCTCTCTGGTCCCTCTCTGGTCTCTCTCTGGTCTCTCTCTGGTCTCTCTCTCTCTGGTCTCTCTCCCTCTGGTCTCTCTCTGGTTTCTCTGGTCTCTCTCTGGTCTCTCTCTCTCTGGTCTCTCTCTGGTTTCTCTGGTCTCTCTCTGGTCTCTCTCTGGTCTCTCTCTCTGGTCTCTCTCTCTGGTCTCTCACTCTCTCTCTGGATTCTCTGGTCTCTCTCTCTGGTCTCTCTCTCTGGTCTCTCTCTCTGGTCTCTCTCTCTGGTCTCTCTCTCTCTGGTCTCTCTCTCTGGTCTCTCTCTCTGGTCTCTCTCTCGCTCTCTCTCTCTGTTCTCTCTCTCTGGTCTCTCTCTGGTCTCTCTCTCTCTCTCACCCTCTCTCTGGTCTCTCTCTGGTCTCTCTCTGGTCTCTCTGGTCCCGCTCTGGTCTCTCTCTGGTCTCTATCTGGTCTCTCTGGTCTCTCTCTCTCTGTCTGTGTCTCTCTGTCTCTCACTCTCTCTCTGGTTTCTCTGGTGTCTCTCTGGTCTCTTTCTGGACTCTCTCTGGTCTCTCTCTGTGGTCTCTCTCTCTCTCTCTCCGGTCTCTCTTTCACTCTTTTACAAGGGACATCCCATCTCAAGAAGACAGGAGGAAATCTGAGCAGATCTGAGGTCTTTGTGTGAATCCAGAATAATGTAATGACCACGAAACTAAACTCAGACTCTCTGGTTTCGTTGGTCTCTCTCTCTCTGGTCTCTCTCTCTCTCTCTGTCTCTCTCTGTCTTTCTCTGTCTCTCTCTCTCTCTGGTCTCTTTGGTCTCTCTGTTCTCTCTCTCTGGTCTCTCTGGTCTCTCTGGTCTCTCTGGTCTCTCTGGTCTCTCTGGTCTCTCTCTCTGGTCTCTCTGGTCTCTCTCTCTCCTTCTTTCCCCTTTTGCATATGTCACTGTAGAGTTGCTCATGATGTTCCACAATAATTGATACCATGACGACAACACAATACAATGAGACACAATCCTCATAATACTTCTCCATTTCACACAATGCAGGGACATAATAACATTTCATTCATTATCCTTTCACAAGACCTGAGTAAAGTATTTTTACTTTAAACTGTCCTGTATTGATTACTGATCTCACATGTATTAATTAAGCAGGCACAAACACTTTAAATATCTCTCACAGACACAACCGTTACTCACAAAACAACAAAAAGAAGAATCTAACACCGATGACGGATTTATGTTTCTTGATACACATTTTTAGAAAGAGTCAAATCTCTCCTCACCCATCATGACAATCCTGGAAAATAACACACAGAGCCACAATTTCAGCTGTCATATTCAGGTGTGTGGTGTTGTTGTTTTACAGAAAAGTTTCATGAGTCATTTGTAAGCATGTTTAACCTGAGAGAGCACATTCAGGTGTGTGTGTGTGTGTGTGTGTGTGTGCGTGCGTGCGTGAAGCAGGTGAACTCACCATGGACAGCAAACACATTCAGGTGTTGCGCTCCCTGTCGTGATGTCTCTCTCTTTCCTGTACCCTTGATGAAGGGCAGAGCGGGCAGACTCGGTCTCCTCTGGTCCCCTACAAACTTCACTGGCTGCTGCCCCATAAGGGCAGGATGCCAGGCCGGGTCCAGACCCAGGACAGGTGTGGATCCCAGCGGTCCAGGTGATGAAGAACGGCCCGTGACCTCTGATGTGACCCAGGACAGGTATGGATCACAGCGGTCCAGGTGATGAAGAACGGCCCGTGAACTCTGATGTGACCCAGGACAGGTATGGATCACAGCGGTCCAGGTGATGAAGAACGGCCCGTGACCTCTGATGTGACCCAGGACAGGTGTGGATCCCAGCGGTCCAGGTGATGAAGAACGGCCCGTGACCTCTGATGTGACCCAGGACAGGTATGGATCGTGATGAAGAACGGCCCGTGACCTCTGATGTGACCCAGGACAGGTGTGGATCACAGCGGTCCAGGTGATGAAGAACGGCCCGTGACCTCTGATGCGACCCAGGACAGGTATGGATCACAGCAGTCCAGGTGATGAAGAACGGCCCGTGACCTCTGATGTGACCCAGGACAGGTGTGGATCACAGCGGTCCAGGTGATGAGGAACAGCCCGTGACCTCTGATGTGACACACGACAGGTGTGGATCACAGCAGTCCAGGTGATGAAGAACGGCCCGTGACCTCTGATGTGACCCAGGACAGGTATGGATCCCAGCGGTCCAGGTGATGAAGAACGGCCCGTGACCTCTGATGTGACCCAGGACAGGTGTGGATCCCAGCGGTCCAGGTGATGAAGAACGGCCCGTGACCTCTGATGTGACCCAGGACAGGTGTGGATTACAGCGGTCCAGGTGATGAAGAACGGCCCGTGACCTCTGATGCGACCCAGGACAGGTATGGATCACAGCGGTCCAGGTGATGAAGAACGGCCCGTGACCTCTGATGTGACCCAGGACAGGTGTGGATTACAGCGGTCCAGGTGATGAAGAACGGCCCGTGACCTCTGATGCGACCCAGGACAGGTATGGATCACAGCGGTCCAGGTGATGAAGAACGGCCCGTGACCTCTGATGTGACACACGACAGGTGTGGATCCCAGCGGTCCAGGTGATGAAGAACGGCCCGTGACCTCTGATGCGACCCAGGACAGGTATGGATCACAGCGGTCCAGGTGATGAAGAACGGCCCGTGACCTCTGATGTGACCCAGGACAGGTGTGGATCACAGCGGTCCAGGTGATGAAGAACGGCCCGTGACCTCTGATGTGACACACGACAGGTGTGGATCCCAGCGGTCCAGGTGATGAAGAACGGCCCGTGACCTCTGATGCGACCCAGGACAGGTGTGTGTGTGTGTGTGTGTGTGTGTGTGTGTTACTAAAACTCAGTACACATTGTCTTCACACACTTTGGCTGTCAGGAAATGTTCTTTTTCTTAAGACATTATTTACACTGATGACAGAGAAAAGTGTCAAGATGATCAAAGAGTGATAAGATTAATAATAATATTAATAATAATCATAATAACATTTAATAATAATCATAATAACATTTAATAATAATCATAATAACATTTAATAATAATCATAACATTAATAATGATAACTTGAGACCCAACAGTCACAGTGATGTGTGATCTGTCATCATATCAGATATAATAAGTGTGTTATAAACTCTTTATTATTATTATTATTATTATTATTATTATTATTATTACATCTGGACAGATGATAGTTTATCTGGACACAAAATAAAGAAGATTAATAAATGTTTAAATATGAGATTTCTGTCATTAACAGTCAAATATAAAGCAGTAAAATCTTTATATAGATAAACATCTGTACATCACCCTCATCCAGACACTTTAATCTGCTTTATTCTTGTAGTTTGTGAACATTTATTTTACATTTCTGTTGTTAAAAGTCTCTCGTCACTTCCGCATGCAGCCCTCTCTTCTGAGGAGAATTTAAATCGTCATTTTCCCGCTCTTATTTCTCACTTCTCGGTGTTTTTCTCTCACTGTCCTCCCGCTTGATCCTCCCGCGGGTTTTATTCTCTTATTTGTTCAATTGTCTTCGTTTTATTTCACTTTTATTTCACTTTTCTTGCACTCGTTCGTCGTCGCAGGAACCGCCATGTTCGCGCACGCGAGCTGCGCTGATGACGTCACACGACGCTCACTTCCGCCAACAGTGAGTTGACAGTGAGTCTTAAACTGCTTAAAGTTCAACAATTAAGCGAAGAATTCTATAAACTCCTTCAGTATGTATATAACCTTCAGTAAAGAGTTAAAGTGTTTATTTGTAAATGTGTGATAATTAATAATTAAAATATTTCTGCACTGCTGTCCTCTAGCGGCTTCACAGCACACAACACAAATACATCCCATAATGTCTGAACACACAACACACACACATCCCATAATGTCTGAACACACAACACACACACATCCCATAATGTCTGAACACACAACACACACACATCCCATAATGTCTGAACACACAACACACACACATCCCATAATGTCTGAACACACAACACACATACATCCCATAATGTCTGAACACACAACACACACACATCCCATAATGTCTGAACACACAACACACATACATCCCATAATGTCTGAACACACAACACACACACATCCCATAATGTCTGAACACACAACACACATACATCCCATAATGTCTGAACACACAACACACATACATCCCATAATGTCTGAACACACAACACACATACATCCCATAATGTCTGAACACACAACACACATACATCCCATAATGTCTGAACACACAACACACATAAATCCCATAATGTCTGAACACACAACACACATACATCCCATAATGTCTGAACACACAACACACATACATCCCATAATGTCTGAGCACACAACACACACACATCCCATAATGTCTGAACACACAACACACATACATCCCATAATGTCTGAACACACAACACACACACATCCCATAATGTCTGAGCACACAACACACACACATCCCATAATGTCTGAGCACACAACACACATACATCCCATAATGTCTGAACACACAACACACACACATCCCATAATGTCTGAACACACAACACACACACATCCCATAATGTCTGAACACACAACACACATACATCCCATAATGTCTGAACACACAACACACACACATCCCATAATGTCTGAACACACAACACACATACATCCCATAATGTCTGAGCACACAACACACACACATCCCATAATGTCTGAACACACAACACACATACATCCCATAATGTCTGAACACACAACACACACACATCCCATAATGTCTGAACACACAACACAAATACATCCCATAATGTCTGAACACACAACACACATACATCCCATAATGTCTGAACACACAACACACATACATCCCATAATGTCTGAACACACAACACACATACATCCCATAATGTCTGAACACACAACACACATACATCCCATAATGTCTGAGCACACAACACACATACATCCCATAATGTCTGAACACACAACACACATACATCCCATAATGTCTGAGCACACAACACACATACATCCCATAATGTCTGAACACACAACACACATACATCCCATAATGTCTGAACACACAACACACACACATCCCATAATGTCTGAACACACAACACACATACATCCCATAATGTCTGAACACACAACACACATACATCCCATAATGTCTGAGCACACAACACACACACATCCCATAATGTCTGAACACACAACACACACACATCCCATAATGTCTGAACACACAACACACATACATCCCATAATGTCTGAACACACAACACACATACATCCCATAGTGTCTGAACACACAACACACATACATCCCATAATGTCTGAACACACAACACACATACATCCCATAATGTCTGAACACACAACACACATACATCCCATAATGTCTGAGCACACAACACACACACATCCCATAATGTCTGAGCACACAACACACACACATCCCATAATGTCTGAACACACAACACACATACATCCCATAATGTCTGAGCACACAACACACACACATCCCATAATGTCTGAACACACAACACACAAACATCCCATAATGTCTGAACACACAACACACATACATCCCATAATGTCTGAGCACACAACACACATACATCCCATAATGTCTGAACACACAACACAAATACATCCCATAATGTCTGAACACACAACACACACACATCCCATAATGTCTGAACACACAACACACACACATCCCATAATGTCTGAACACACAACACAAATACATCCCATAGTGTCTGAGCACACAACACACACACATCCCATAATGTCTGAACACACAACACACATACATCCCATAATGTCTGAACACACAACACACATACATCCCATAATGTCTGAACACACAACACAAATACATCCCATAATGTCTGAACACACAACACACACACATCCCATAATGTCTGAACACACAACACACACACATCCCATAATGTCTGAGCACACAACACACATACATCCCATAATGTCTGAGCACACAACACAAATACATCCCATAATGTCTGAACACACAACACACACACATCCCATAATGTCTGAACACACAACACACATACATCCCATAATGTCTGAACACACAACACACATACATCCCATAATGTCTGAGCACACAACACACATACATCCCATAATGTCTGAGCACACAACACACATACATCCCATAATGTCTGAACACACAACACACACACATCCCATAATGTCTGAACACACAACACACATAAATCCCATAATGTCTGAACACACAACACAAATACATCCCATAATGTCTGAACACACAACACAAATACATCCCATAATGTCTGAGCACACAACACAAATACATCCCATAATGTCTGAACACACAACACACACACATCCCATAATGTCTGAACACACAACACACACACATCCCATAATGTCTGAACACACAACACACATACATCCCATAATGTCTGAACACACAACACACACACATCCCATAATGTCTGAGCACACAACACACATAAATCCCATAATGTCTGAACACACAACACAAATACATCCCATAATGTCTGAACACACAACACAAATACATCCCATAATGTCTGAGCACACAACACAAATACATCCCATAATGTCTGAACACACAACACACACACATCCCATAATGTCTGAGCACACAACACACATACATCCCATAATGTCTGAGCACACAACACACATACATCCCATAATGTCTGAACACACAACACAAATACATCCCATAATGTCTGAGCACACAACACACATACATCCCATAATGTCTGAGCACACAACACACACACATCCCATAATGTCTGAGCACACAACACACATAAATCCCATAATGTCTGAACACACAACACACATACATCCCATAGTGTCTGAGCACACAACACACATAAATCCCATAGTGTCTGAGCACACAACACAAATACATCCCATAGTGTCTGAGAACACAACACACACACATCCCATAATGTCTGAGCACACAACACACATAAATCCCATAATGTCTGAACACACAACACACATACATCCCATAATGTCTGAACACACAACACAAATACATCCCATAGTGTCTGAGCACACAACACACACACATCCCATAATGTCTGAGCACACAACACACATACATCCCATAATGTCTGAGCACACAACACACACACATCCCATAATGTCTGAACACACAACACACACACATCCCATAATGTCTGAACACACAACACACATACATCCCATAATGTCTGAACACACAACACACATACATCCCATAATGTCTGAACACACAACACACATACATCCCATAATGTCTGAACACACAACACACATACATCCCATAATGTCTGAACACACAACACACACACATCCCATAATGTCTGAACACACAACACACATACATCCCATAATGTCTGAACACACAACACACAAACATCCCATAGTGTCTGAGCACACAACACAAATACATCCCATAGTGTCTGAGCACACAACACACACACATCCCATAATGTCTGAGCACACAACACACATAAATCCCATAATGTCTGAACACACAACACACATACATCCCATAATGTCTGAACACACAACACAAATACATCCCATAGTGTCTGAGCACACAACACACACACATCCCATAATGTCTGAACACACAACACAAATAAATCCCATAATGTCTGAACACACAACACACACACATCCCATAATGTCTGAACACACAACACACACACATCCCATAATGTCTGAGCACACAACACACACACATCCCATAATGTCTGAGCACACAACACACACACATCCCATAATGTCTGAGCACACAACACACACACATCCCATAATGTCTGAACACAACACACAAATACATCCCATAATGTCTGAGCACACAACACACACACATCCCATAATGTCTGAGCACACAACACACAAACATCCCATAATGTCTGAACACACAACACACACACATCCCATAATGTCTGAGCACACAACACACAAACATCCCATAATGTCTGAACACACAACACACATACATCCCATAATGTCTGAACACACAACACACATACATCCCATAATGTCTGAACACACAACACACATACATCCCATAATGTCTGAGCACACAACACACAACACACATAAATCCCATAATGTCTGAACACACAACACACATACATCCCATAATGTCTGAACACACAACACACATACATCCCATAATGTCTGAGCACACAACACACACACATCCCATAATGTCTGAACATACAACACACATACATCCCATAATGTCTGAGCACACAACACACACACATCCCATAATGTCTGAGCACACAACACACAACACACATAAATCCCATAATGTCTGAACACACAACACACATACATCCCATAATGTCTGAGCACACAACACACATACATCCCATAATGTCTGAACATACAACACACATACATCCCATAATGTCTGAACACACAACACACACACATCCCATAATGTCTGAACACACAACACACACACATCCCATAATGTCTGAACACACAACACACATACATCCCATAATGTCTGAACACACAACACACATAAATCCCATAATGTCTGAACACACAACACACACACATCCCATAATGTCTGAACACACAACACACATACATCCCATAATGTCTGAACACACAACACACACACATCCCATAATGTCTGAACACACAACACACATACATCCCATAATGTCTGAGCACACAACACACATACATCCCATAATGTCTGAGCACACAACACACATACATCCCATAATGTCTGAACACACAACACACACACATCCCATAATGTCTGAACACACAACACAAATACATCCCATAATGTCTGAGCACACAACACACATACATCCCATAATGTCTGAACACACAACACACACACATCCCATAATGTCTGAACACACAACACACATACATCCCATAATGTCTGAACACACAACACACATACATCCCATAATGTCTGAACACACAACACACACACATCCCATAATGTCTGAACACACAACACACACACATCCCATAATGTCTGAACACACAACACACATACATCCCATAATGTCTGAGCACACAACACACATACATCCCATAATGTCTGAACACACAACACACATACATCCCATAATGTCTGAGCACACAACACACATAAATCCCATAATGTCTGAACACACAACACAAATACATCCCATAATGTCTGAGCACACAACACACATACATCCCATAATGTCTGAACACACAACACACACACATCCCATAATGTCTGAACACACAACACAAATACATCCCATAATGTCTGAACACACAACACAAATACATCCCATAATGTCTGAGCACACAAACTTCACTTCCATCATTCACAATAAAGCTGCCCATAAAAACATGTTTGTATGTGAAATTATAAATGTATATTATGATATAGAACTTGTTGTGTTTGTATGTGAAATTATAAATGTATATTATGATATAGAACTTGTTGTGTTTGTATATGAAATTATAAATGTATATTATGATATAGAACTTGTTGTGTTTGTATATGAAATTATAAATGTATATTATGATATAGAACTTGTTGTGTTTGTATATGAAATTATAAATGTATATTATGATATAGAACTTGTTGTGTTTGTATGAGAAATTATAAATGTATATTATGATATAGAACTTGTTGTGTTTGTATATGAAATTATAAATGTATATTATGATATAGAACTTGTTGTGTTTGTATGAGAAATTATAAATGTATATTATGATATAGAACTTGTGTTTGTATATGAAATTATAAATGTATATTATGATATAGAACTTGTTGTGTTTGTATATGAAATTATAAATGTATATTATGATATAGAACTTGTTGTGTTTGTATGTGAAATTATAAATGTATATTATGATATAGAACTTGTTGTGTTTGTATGAGAAATTATAAATGTATATTATGATATAGAACCTGTTGTGTTTGTATGTGAAATTATAAATGTATATTATGATATAGAACCTGTTGTGTTTGTATGAGAAATTATAAATGTATATTATGATATAGAACTTGTTGTGTTTGTATGAGAAATTATAAATGTATATTATGATATAGAACTTGTTGTGTTTGTATGTGAAATTATAAATGTATATTATGATATAGAACCTGTTGTGTTTGTATGAGAAATTATAAATGTATATTATGATATAGAACCTGTTGTGTTTGTATGAGAAATTATAAATGTATATTATGATATAGAACCTGTTGTGTTTGTATATGAAATTATAAATGTATATTATGATATAGAACTTGTTGTGTTTGTATGTGAAATTATAAATGTATATTATGATATAGAACCTGTTGTGTTTGTATATGAAATTATAAATGTATATTATGATATAGAACCTGTTGTGTTTGTATGTGAAATTATAAATGTATATTATGATATAGAACTTGTTGTGTTTGTATATGAAATTATAAATGTATATTATGATATAGAACTTGTTTTGTTTGTATATGAAATTATAAATGTATATTATGATATAGAACTTGTTGTGTTTGTATGAGAAATTATAAATGTATATTATGATATAGAACTTGTTGTGTTTGTATGAGAAATTATAAATGTATATTATGATATAGAACTTGTTGTGTTTGTATATGAAATTATAAATGTATATTATGATATAGAACTGTTGTGTTTGTATGAGAAATTATAAATGTATATTATGATATAGAACTTGTTGTGTTTGTATATGAAATTATAAATGTATATTATGATATAGAACTTGTTGTGTTTGTATGTGAAATTATAAATGTATATTATGATATAGAACTGTTGTGTTTGTATGAGAAATTATAAATGTATATTATGATATAGAACTTGTTGTGTTTGTATATGAAATTATAAATGTATATTATGATATAGAACTTGTTGTGTTTGTATGAGAAATTATAAATGTATATTATGATATAGAACTTGTTGTGTTTGTATGAGAAATTATAAATGTATATTATGATATAGAACTTGTTGTGTTTGTATGAGAAATTATAAATGTATATTATGATATAGAACTTGTGTTTGTATATGAAATTATAAATGTATATTATGATATAGAACTTGTTGTGTTTGTATGTGAAATTATAAATGTATATTATGATATAGAACTTGTTGTGTTTGTATGAGAAATTATAAATGTATATTATGATATAGAACCTGTTGTGTTTGTATGTGAAATTATAAATGTATATTATGATATAGAACTTGTTGTGTTTGTATGTGAAATTATAAATGTATATTATGATATAGAACTTGTTGTGTTTGTATGAGAAATTATAAATGTATATTATGATATAGAACCTGTTGTGTTTGTATGAGAAATTATAAATGTATATTATGATATAGAACTTGTTGTGTTTGTATGTGAAATTATAAATGTATATTATGATATAGAACTTGTTGTGTTTGTATGAGAAATTATAAATGTATATTATGATATAGAACCTGTTGTGTTTGTATGAGAAATTATAAATGTATATTATGATATAGAACCTGTTGTGTTTGTATGAGAAATTATAAATGTATATTATGATATAGAACTTGTTGTGTTTGTATGTGAAATTATAAATGTATATTATGATATAGAACCTGTTGTGTTTGTATATGAAATTATAAATGTATATTATGATATAGAACCTGTTGTGTTTGTATGTGAAATTATAAATGTATATTATGATATAGAACTTGTTGTGTTTGTATGTGAAATTATAAATGTATATTATGATATAGAACTTGTTGTGTTTGTATATGAAATTATAAATGTATATTATGATATAGAACTTGTTTTGTTTGTATGAGAAATTATAAATGTATATAATGATATAGAACTTGTTGTGTTTGTATGAGAAATTATAAATGTATATTATGATATAGAACTTGTTGTGTTTGTATGTGAAATTATAAATGTATATTATGATATAGAACTTGTTGTGTTTGTATGTGAAATTATAAATGTATATTATGATATAGAACTTGTTGTGTTTGTATGTGAAATTATAAATGTATATTATGATATAGAACTTGTTGTGTTTGTATGAGAAATTATAAATGTATATTATGATATAAAACCTGTTGTGTTTGTATGTGAAATTATAAATGTATATTATGATATAGAACTTGTTGTGTTTGTATGAGAAATTATAAATGTATATTATGATATAGAACCTGTTGTGTTTGTATGTGAAATTATAAATGTATATTATGATATAGAACTTGTTGTGTTTGTATGAGAAATTATAAATGTATATTATGATATAGAACTTGTTGTGTTTGTATGAGAAATTATAAATGTATATTATGATATAGAACTTGTTGTGTTTGTATGTGAAATTATAAATGTATATTATGATATAGAACTTGTTGTGTTTGTATGAGAAATTATAAATGTATATTATGATATAGAACTTGTTGTGTTTGTATGAGAAATTATAAATGTATATTATGATATAGAACTTGTTGTGTTTGTATGAGAAATTATAAATGTATATTATGATATAGAACTTGTTGTGTTTGTATGAGAAATTATAAATGTATATTATGATATAGAACTTGTTGTGTTTGTATGAGAAATTATAAATGTATATTATGATATAGAACTTGTGTTTGTATGAGAAACAAGAAACTGTTCAGATAAATGTTTTTATTAATAAAGAAAACAGCTGGTATGTTACACATAGGTCAAACTTTACAGTGATTTTAATCCTTTAGATTTCGTGTTCTATTAAACGCTGTCGTGTCTCAAGAACGATCTCCTCCATCACCTCGGGTTTCAGGATGTCTTTAATCTACAAACATTAAAATAAAAACATCACAGCAGCGATTCATGCGTTTCATGCTGTTCATCATTTAATTTCAAGAGACTTTACCTGATGTGAAAGAGAAGACTCATAGCAGTAAAGAACACTCGTGTCGTACAGCAAAACCTTCTGAGCAGACAGAGCCAGCAAACAGTTCCTTAAGCGAGAGATGACCTCTCGATCCGTTACAGACACCGGCTAACAGAGAGAATCAGAAGTCATACGGACAATTCCAACCTACTGGACGTCACATAAAAATGCTCTTAGAATGTTATTACCACCAGTTAACAGAACAAACTTTTTATGTTATACAAAACGCTTCTCTTTAAACATAAAAAGATTTGAATGTATGCAACATTTTTCTATGTTAAAAAAAGGAAATAAATCTGTGTTACAGACTTAACAAAGAAAGGACATTTTTGTGAATTAAAATGTACAAACCAGAAGCAATAATCCAACAAATGGCAGAGGGATAACTCTTTAAAGAACATAAAATATTTACTATATTTTTATTTTCATGTGTTGATTGATGACCAAAATGTAGCTTTATGGATGTAACAAGCCGGAAAAAAACCTATTACTTGACTTTGAAGGTCATGCATTTAAAAAAATAATGCACTTAAAACCTCAGATGGGTATGTCAACCACTAAATATTGACATGTGTGCTATAAATATAGTTAAAGCCTTTGGTAAAAAATACAAACATATACAGAATTAGAAAAATACTTGAGTAGACAAATAAAAGTCTGACCTCTAAACTGGTGAAATATCCTCCAGCCTCTTCATCTTGCTGATCCGGTGTGGGATACAGCCACACATAACCATTGTTTCCCAGTATGATGGAGGCACCGCACGGCAGATTGTGGAAATGAGTTTTCTGTCTCTTCACTAGAGATGGTGAAACCAGCACAAGAACACCCTGACCCAACTGAAAATAAAAACAAATGTTGACAACTAAAGGGATTATACATAGCGTTTAACAGTGACAGATGAGAAATAACGCTCTTACCTTTCCATACTTTAAACTGCGAGTGTGCAGAGAAAGAGCACCATCAGAAAATATAGACTGAACCTCTGCCTTACAAATATTAAAGAAATACACTGCACAGTAAAAAAACATAAAAGCAATTCCCAACAAAATCATTCAAAAGTGATTACG
Source organism: Triplophysa yarkandensis (assembly GCA_033220385.1). Taxonomy (NCBI): domain Eukaryota; kingdom Metazoa; phylum Chordata; class Actinopteri; order Cypriniformes; family Nemacheilidae; genus Triplophysa; species Triplophysa yarkandensis. The sequence goes on along the minus strand of CM065658.1, from coordinate 14,085,470 downwards.
CAATAAAAAGTAAATTATGACTATTTGGGAATCTTTTGGATACACTGATGAGATCTCCTTCTTGAAGATAATCTCTCATGGCCAGCTCATCCTCAGCTGAACGGCGTCTCTGAGAACAAAATCAAATCAAAAATACCATCTACACAACAAATAAAAAGTCATAGGTATACTATATAAAGAAGTCATTATTCACTTTAACCTGTTAATGGACTGGTCAAGTAGTTAAAGAATTGATGATGAATGTGAAATGTGTTTGCATTTCTCACCAGTTCTCCTCCAGCTAAATTCACTGCAGAGAGTAGTAACACAGAATCAAGACGAGAGTTCGTTTCAACTTTCCAACGTTTCTGCTGAACCTAAATGATACAAGATGAAAATCATAAGAGCTTCACGAACAAATGAGTCCACATTAATGAACACTACAAACCTCTGTTATCCTGCCAACAATCACATCACCAACTTCACCGTTATATCTGAAGGAGCAAGAACAGATGTTAATGTTGTTAATGTGCCCTGGTGAGTGAAATTCTGGGGAGCTTGCTCCAGAAAAGTTTCAGAACAGTTAACATATAATACAGACATCACTATATGACAGTGTGCAATGTGCACATACAAATAATCAGTATACACACTATTGGACAAACACGGTCAAAACAGTCAAATCATCAACCTATCACCATCACCATCCCCATCATCACCATCCCCATTATCATCATCATCATCACCATCGTCATCGTCATCATCATCATCCCCATCATCACCATCCCCATCATCATCATCATCATCATCATCATCATCACCATCGTCATCATCACCATCATCATCGTCACCATCACCTATGGAAAGCCGTTTTAACATTTAAAAGTTAAGTTTGACTATCCGGATTTAACATTGTAGATATCACCAGCGTCTTTCTGACTAGTCACAATTACATTTTGGATAGTTGGAATTGCAATTCAAGATATCTGTAACGTAATAGTGACTAGTCGAAACGACAGCTAGAGATATCTGTAATGCAGTTGTGACTAGGTAAAACTGAATTACAGATATCTGCAATTACGTCATTGAAAACGACATTCAACTCGTCACACATCTT
>CM065658.1:14051874-14079374 GCA_033220385.1 Triplophysa yarkandensis | reverse complement strand
TATGGTATTGTGTAGAGTTGTATATAGTTTTGTATATGGTATAGTGTGGAGTTGTATATAGTATTGTATATGGTATTGTGTAGAGTTGCATTGAGTTGTATATGATATTGTGTAGAGTTGCATATAGTGCTGTATAGAGTTGTATATGGTATTGTGTAGAGTTGCATATAGTGTTGTATATGGTATTGTGTAGAGTTGTATAGTGTTGTATATGGTATTGTGTATAGTTGTATATAGTGTTGTATATAGTATTGTGTGGAGTTGTATATAGTGTCGTATATGGTATTGTGTGGAGTTGTATATAGTGTTGTATATGGTATTGTGTGGCGTTGTATATAGTGTTGTATATAGTATTGTGTATAGTTGTATAGTGTTGTATATGGTATTGTGTATAGTTGTATGTGTTGTATATGGTATTGTGTACAGTTGTATAGAGTATTGTATAGTGTTGTATATGGTATTGTGTAGAGTCGTATATAGTGTTGTATAGAGTTGTATATAGTATTGTGTAGAGTTGTATATAGTGTTGTATAGAGTTGTATATAGTGTTGTATAGTGTTGTATAGAGTATTGTGTATAGTTGTATAGAGTATGGTGTATTGCTGTATATAGTATTGTATAGAGTTGTATATAGTATTGTATAGTGTTGTTTAGAGTTGTATATAATATTGCATGTTGTGTAGAGTGTTTTATAGTTGTATAGTGTTGTATATGGTATTGTGTATAGTTGTATAGTGTTGTATATGGTATTGTGTAGAGTCGTATATAGTGTTGTGTAGAGTTGTATAGAGTATTGTGTAGAGTTGTATAGAGTATTGTGTAGAGTTGTATAGAGTATTGTATAGTGTTGTACAGAGTATTGTGTAGAGTTGTATATAGAATTGTATTGTATAGTGTTGTGTAGAGTGTTGTGTAGAGTGTTGTGTAGAGTTGTATAGAGTATTGTATATAGTATTGTATAGTGTTGTACAGAGTATTGTGTAGAGTTGTATATAGTGTTGTATATAGTATTGTATTGTATAGTGTTGTGTAGAGTATTGTGAATAGTGTTGTATAGAGTATTGTGTATGGTGTTGTATATAGTATTGTATAGTGTTGTATATAGTACTGTATAGTGTTGTGTAGAGTTGTATAGTGTTGTGTAGAGTTGTATAGTGTTGTATATAGTATTGTATAGTGTTGTATATAGTACTGTATAGTGTTGTGTAGAGTTGTATAGTGTTGTGTAGAGTTGTATAGTGTTGTATATAGTATTGTATAGTGTTGTGTAGAGTTGTATAGTGTTGTATATAGTAATGTATAGTGTTGTATTGTGTATAGTGTTATATAGTGTTGTGTAGAGTTGTATAGTGTTGTATATAGTATTGTATAGTGTTGTATATAGTACTGTATAGTGTTGTGTAGAGTTGTATAGTGTTGTGTAGAGTTGTATAGTGTTGTATATAGTATTGTATAGTGTTGTGTAGAGTTGTATAGTGTTGTATATAGTAATGTATAGTGTTGTATTGTGTATAGTGTTATATAGTGTTGTGTAGAGTTGTATAGTGTTGTATATAGTATTGTATAGTGTTGTGTAGAGTTGTATAGTGTTGTATATAGTATTGTATAGTGTTGTGTAGAGTTGTATAGTGTTGTATATAGTAATGTATAGTGTTGTATTGTGTATAGTGTTATATAGTGTTGTGTAGAGTTGTATAGTGTTGTATATAGTATTGTATAGTGTTGTATATAGTACTGTATAGTGTTGTGTAGAGTTGTATAGTGTTGTGTAGAGTTGTATAGTGTTGTATATAGTATTGTATAGTGTTGTGTAGAGTTGTATAGTGTTGTATATAGTAATGTATAGTGTTGTATTGTGTATAGTGTTATATAGTGTTGTGTAGAGTTGTATAGTGTTGTATATAGTATTGTATAGTGTTGTGTAGAGTTGTATAGTGCTGTATAGAGTATTGTGTAGAGTTGTGTAGTATTGTATATAGTTGTATAGTGTTGTGTATAGTATTGTATTGTATAGTGTTGTGTAGAGTATTGTGAATAGTGTTGTATAGAGTATTGTGTATGGTGTTGTATATAGTTGTATAGTATTGTATATAGTTGTATAGTGTTGTATATAGTTGTATAGTGTTGTGTGGGTTATTTAGACACTTTGTATGTAAACTGTCTGTATTCTACACAAGTTATTTACCTCATGAACCCAGTGTCAGATGTGATGACTTCTCCAGGCACCACCAGTCTTTTGTCATCATGTGATTGTGGTGATGGTAGTGAAATGTATTTGTGTAGCGCTGGTAATCTCATTTCTGCCGCCATGCTGTCACCACACACAAATCCAACATGGTGGAGAGCGGAAGTCTTTCAGAATAAAAGTCACGAAAACCCTCGATATCAAACATGTTATTATGAATTATTAATAATTACATTCGTTGTGTTATTTAAATAAATGTGTTAAATGTGTTCGAGTCACTCCAGTGTGTTTACTTTCAGTCATTTTCTTTATCTCGTTACTTCCCCATATTTCACATGGCCGGTGGACTTTCTTTTATAATTATATATTTTTATTTTTATTTAACCTGAATATTTAAATAATGAAACCTCACTGTTTCATTCACGTCATGACGAGGCAGATCAAATATAATTTTATTTCTTATTCAGATAAATAAAAAAAATTAATTAAAAATTAATGATAAACAAATTATTCACAAACAACATCTAGCAAAACTAAACATAGAATGAATTGTAAAATAATAATAATTTAATAGAACTGATTTATCATAAACCAAATATTAAAGACATCACAGTTTATTAACAGCTTATGAATGAGCGGACTTTTATTTTGTATAAATGAACCTCTCATGCGTACCAATGCACGTGAGGTGGGCGTGGTCACGCACGTGTTTCCGGGGGCGTGGCGGATTGTTACATCAGCGTGACGATTATCCGCAGAAATCTCGGAGTGATGTCATCAGAGACACAGATCATGAGTGACGTCAGGAGTCTGGGTCAGGCGCTTGTCGTCATCACTGGTGCGTCACGTGGTTTCGGCCGGGTTCTGGCTCTGGAGATCTCTGCTCTTCTGGACTCGGGTTCGGTTCTGATTCTGGCGGCGCGATCACGTCATCAACTCCACGAGCTGCAGTCGCATCTGAAACGCGTCGCGTCAGGAGTCACTGTGCGCTGCGTCACGGCGGATCTGTCGCGTCAAGATGACGTCGAGCGCGTCATACAAGAGCTGAAAGAAACACAATATAAAGATATTAATCATCTAATCATCTTCAATAATGCAGGTCAAACACTTATTAAGTATTGTTGTTAATTAATGTTATTAATAGTTATTATTGATATTAATTAATGTCATTAATAGTTATTATTGTTATTAATTAATGCTATTAATATTTATAATTGTTATCATTTATTGTTATTATTTATTGTTATGAATTATTGTTATTATTATTTATTTTATTAATAGTTATTAATTAATGTTATTAATTGTTATTGTTGTTATTAATTAATGTTATTAATAGTTATTATTGTTATTAATTAATGTTATAGTTATTATTGTTATTAATTATTGTTATTATTTATTGTTATGAATTATTGTTATTATTTATTATTATGACTTATTGTTATTATTTATTGTTGTTATTATTTATTGTAATTAATAGTTATTAATTAATGTTATTAATTGTTATTGTTGTTATTAATTAATGTTATTAATAGTTATTAATTAATGTTATTAATAGTTATTATTTATTGTTATTAATAGTTATTATTGTTATTATTTATTGTTATTATAATGTGATATTTTGTTCACACACAGCTTCTCTTGGGGACGTGTCACGTTATTGTCGTGACTTTACTGGAATGGAAGAAATGAATGCGTATCTGTCCTTTAACGTCACTTCCGCTCTCTGTCTGACCACTGGAGTCCTTCGTGCGGTCCCGCGGCGCGACGGTTTGACACGAATCATCGTCAACATCAGCTCTCTGTGTGCCATCAAGCCATTCGCCTCCTGGGTTCAGTACTGCACAGCGAAAGCAGCGCGAGAGATGATGTTCCGAGTTCTGGCGGAAGAAGAACCAGACCTCAGAATCTTGAGTTACGCACCAGGTACCATACACACATTTAACACGACAAACACTCAACACCACACACATTTAACACCACACACGCTCAACACCACACACACGCTCAACACCACACACACGCTCAACACCACACACACGCTCAACACCACACACACTCAACACCACACACACTCAACACCACACACGCTCAACACCACACACGCTCAACACCACACACGCTCAACACCACACACACGCTCAACACCACACACGCTCAACACCACACACGCTCAACACCACACACGCTCAACACCACACACACTCAACACCACACACACTCAACACCACACACACTCAACACCCCACACATTTAACACCACACACATTTAACACCACACACATTTAACACCACACACACTCAACACCACACACATTTAACACCACAAAAGCTCAACACGACACACACACTCAACACCACACACACTCAACACCACACACACTCAACACCACACACACTCAACACCACACACACTTAACACCACACACACTCAACACCACACACACTGAACACCACACACACTCAACACCACACACATTTAACACCACACACACTCAACACCACACACTCAACACCACACACACTCAACACCACACACACTCAACACCACACACACACTCAACACCACACACACACTCAACACCACACACACACTCAACACCACACACACTCAACACCACACACATTTAACACCACACACACTCAACACCACACACACTCAACACCACACACACTCAACACCACACACACTCAACACCACACACATTTAACACCACACACACTCAACACCACACACACTCAACACCACACACATTTAACACCACACACGCTCAACACCACACACATTTAACACCACACACACTCAACACCACACACATTTAACACCACACACACTCAACACCACACACACACACTCAACACCACACACATTTAACACCGCACACGCTCAACACCACACACACTCAACACCACACACACTCAACACCACACACATTTAACACCACACACACTCAACACCACACACACTCAACACCACACACACTCAACACCACACACACTCAACACCACACACACTCAACACCACACACACTCAACACCACACACATTCAACACCACACACACTCAACACCACACACACTCAACACCACACACACTCAACACCACACACATTTAACACCACACACGCTCAACACCACACACGCTCAACACCACACACGCTTAACACCACACACACTCAACACCACACACACTCAACACCACACGCGCTAAACACCACACATACTCAACACCACACACACTCAACACCACACACACTCAACACCACACACACATTTAACACCACACACACTCAACACCACACACACTCAACACCACACACACTCAACACCACACACACTCAACACCACACACACCACACACACTCAACACCACACACACTCAACACCACACACACACTCAACACCACACACACACTCAACACCACACACACACTCAACACCACACACATTTAACACCACACACGCTCAACACCACACACACTCAACACCACACACACTCAACACCACACACACTCAACACCACACACATTTAACACCACACACACTCAACACCACACACATTTAACACCACACACACTCAACACCACACACACACACTCAACACCACACACACACTCAACACCACACACATTTAACACCACACACACTCAACACCACACACACTCAACACCACACACATTTAACACCACACACACTCAACACCACACACACACTCAACACCACACACACACTCAACACCACACACATTTAACACCACACACACTCAACACCACACACACTCAACACCACACACACTCAACACCACACACATTTAACACCACACACACTCACACCACACACACTGAACACCACACACACTCAACACCACACACACACACTCAACACCACACACACTCAACACCACACACACTCAACACCACACACACTCAACACCACACACACTCAACACCACACACACTCAACACCACACACACTCAACACCACACACACTCAACACCACACACATTTAACACCACACACACTCAACACCACACACACTCAACACCACACACACTCAAAACCACACACATTTAACACCACACACGCTCAACACCACACACATTTAACACCACACACGCTCAACAAAACATACACACTCAACACCACACACACTCAACACCACACACACTCAACACCACACACACTCAACACCACACACACTCAAAACCACACACATTTAACACCACACACACTCAACACCACACACACACTCAACACCACACACACTCAACACCACACACACTCAACACCACACACACTCAACACCACACACACTCAAAACCACACACATTTAACACCACACACACTCAACACCACACACACACTCAACACCACACACATTTAACACCACACACGCTCAACACCACACACATTTAACACCACACACGCTCAACAAAACACACACTCAAAACCACACACATTTAACACCACACACACTCAACACCACACACACACTCAACACCACACACATTTAACACCACACACGCTCAACACCACACACATTTAACACCACACACGCTCAACAAAACACACACATTTAACACCACACACACTCAACACCACACACACTCAACACCACACACGCTCAACACCACACACATTTAACACCACACACACTCAACACCACACACACTCAACACCACACACACTCAACACCACACACACTCAACACCACACACACACTCAACACCACACACACACTCAACACCACACACACTCAACACCACACACACTCAACACCACACACACTCAACACCACACACATTTAACACCACACACACTCAACACCACACACACTCAACACCACACACACTCAACACCACACACACTCAACACCACACACACTTAACACCACACACATTTAACACCACACACACTCAACACCACACACATTTAACACCACACACACTCAACACCACACACGCTCAACACCACACACGCTCAACACCACACACGCTCAACACCACACACATTTAACACCACACACGCTCAACACCACACACACGCTCAACACCACACACACGCTTAACACTACACACGCTTAACACCACACACGCTCAACACCACACACACTCAACACCACACACATTTAACACCACACACACTCAACACCACACACATTTAACACCACACACGCTCAACACCACACACGCTCAACACCACACACACGCTTAACACTACACACACGCTTAACACTACACACGCTTAACACCACACACGCTCAACACCACACACATTTAACACCACACACATTTAACACCACACACACTCAACACCACACACATTTAACTCAACACCACACACATTTAACACGTCAAACACGCTCAACACCACACACACGCTTAACACTACACACGCTTAACACCACACACGCTCAACACCACACACATTTAACACCACACACATTTAACACCACACACACTCAACACCACACACATTCAACCCCACACACACTCAACACCACACACACTCAACACCACACACATTTAACACCACACACTCAACACCACAAACATTTAACACCACACACGCTCAACTCAACACCACACACGCTCAACAAGACACACGCTCAACTCAACACGACACACGCTCAACACCACACACATTTAACACTACACACACTCAACACCACAAACATTTAACACCACACACGCTCAACTCAACACCACACACGCTCAACAAGACACACGCTCAACTCAACACGACACACGCTCAACACCACACACATTTAACACTACACACACTCAACACCACACACATTTAACACCACACACGCTCAACTCCACACCACACACGCTCAACAAGACACACGCTCAACTCAACACCACACACACTCAACACCCCACACATTTAACACCACACACATTTAACACCACACACACTCAACACCACACACATTTAACACCACACACACTCAACACCACACATATTTAACACCACAAAAGCTCAACACGACACACGCACTCAACACCACACACACTCAACACCACACACACTGAACACCACACACACTCAACACCACACACACTCAACACCACACACACTCAACACCACACACATTTAACACCACACACACTCAACACCACACACATTTAACACCACACACACTCAACACCACACACATTTAACACCACACACGCTCAACACCACACACATTTAACACCACACACACTCAACACCACACACATTTAACACCACACACACTCAACACCACACACACTCAACACCACACACACTCAACTCAACACCACACACATTTAACACGTCAAACACGCTCAACACCACACACACGCTTAACACTACACACACTCAACACCACACACACTCAACACCACACACACTCAACACCACACACACTCAACACCACACACACTCAACACCACACACACTCAACACCACACACACTCAACACCACACACACTCAACACCACACACATTTAACACCACACACATTTAACACCACACACACTCAACACCACACACACACACCCAACACCACACACACACACTCAACACCACACACACTCAACACCACACACACTCAACACCACACACACTCAACACCCCACACATTTAACACCACACACATTTAACACCACACACACTCAACACCACACACATTGAACACCACACACACACTCAACACCACACACATTTAACACCACACACACTCAACACCACACACATTTAACACCACAAAAGCTCAACACGACACACACACTCAACACCACACACACTCAACACCACACACACTCAACACCACACACATTTAACACCACACACACTCAACACCACACACATTTAACACCACACACATTTAACACCACACACGCTCAACACCACACACGCTCAACACCACACACATTTAACACCACACACACTCAACACCACACACATTTAACACCACACACACTCAACACCACACACACACACTCAACACCACACACACACACTCAACACCACACACACTCAACACCACACACACACACTCAACACCACACACACTCAACACCACACACACTCAACACCACACACACTCAACACCACACACACTCAACACCACACACATTTAACACCACACACACACACTCAACACCACACACACACACTCAACACCACACACACACATTCAACACCACACACTTTACACCACACACACTCAACACCACACACACTCAACACCACACACACTCAACACCACACACACTTAACACCACACACACTCAACACCACACACACTCAACACCACACACACTCAACACCACACACACTCAACACCACACACACTCAACACCACACACACTCAACACCACACACACTCAACACCACACACACTCAACACCACACACACTCAACACCACACACACTCAACACCACACACACTCAACACCACACACACTCAACACCACACACACTCAACACCACACACACTCAACACCACACAAACTCAACACCACACACACTCAACACCACACACACTCAACACCACACACACTCAACACCACACACACTCAACACCACACACATTTAACACCACACACACTCAACACCACACACATTTAACACCACACACACTCAACACCACACACACACACTCAACACCACACACACTCAACACCACACACACTCAACACCACACACACACACTCAACACCACACACACTCAACACCACACACACTCAACACCACACACACTCAACACCACACACACTCAACACCACACACATTTAACACCACACACACACACTCAACACCACACACACACACTCAACACCACACACACACATTCAACACCACACACTTTACACCACACACACTCAACACCACACACACTCAACACCACACACACTCAACACCACACACACTTAACACCACACACACTCAACACCACACACACTCAACACCACACACACTCAACACCACACACACTCAACACCACACACACTCAACACCACACACACTCAACACCACACACACTCAACACCACACACACTCAACACCACACACACTCAACACCACACACACTCAACACCACACACACTCAACACCACACACACTCAACACCACACACACTCAACACCACACAAACTCAACACCACACACACTCAACACCACACACACTCAACACCACACACACTCAACACCACACACACTCAACACCACACACACTCAACACCACACACATTTAACACCACACACACTCAACACCACACACATTTAACACCACACACACTCAACACCACACACACTCAACACCACACACACTCAACACCACACACACTCAACACCACACACACTCAACACCACACACACTCAACACCACACACACTCAACACCACACACACTCAACACCACACACACTCAACACCACACACACTCAACACCACACACACTCAACACCACACACACTCAACACCACACACATTGAACACCACACACACACTCAACACCACACACACTCAACACCACACACACTCAACACCACACACACTCAACACCACACACACTCAACACCACACACACTCAACACCACACACACTCAACACCACACACACTCAACACCACACACACTCAACACCACACACACTCAACACCACACACACTCAACACCACACACACTCAACACCACACACACTCAACACCACACACACTCAAAACCACACACATTTAACACCACACACACTCAACACCACACACACTCAACACCACACACATTTAACACCACACACGTTCAACACCACACACATTTAACACCACACACGCTCAACAAAACATACACACTCAACACCACACACACTCAACACCACACACACTCAAAACCACACACATTTAACACCACACACACTCAACACCACACACACTCAACACCACACACACACTCAACACCACACACATTTAACACCACACACACTCAACACCACACACATTCAACCCCACACACACTCAACACCACACACACTCAACACCACACACACTCAACTCAACACCACACACGCTCAACAAGACACACGCTCAACTCAACACCACACACACTCAACACCCCACACATTTAACACCACACACATTTAACACCACACACACTCAACACCACACACACTCAACTCAACACCACACACATTTAACACGTCAAACACGCTCAACACCACACACACGCTTAACACTACACACGCTCAAAACCACACACATTTAACACCACACACACTCAACACCACACACACTCAACACCACACACACTCAACACCACACACACTCAACACCACACACACTCAACACCACACACACTCAACACCACACACACTCAACACCACACACACTCAACTCAACACCACACACACACTCAACACCACACACACTCAAAACCACACACATTTAACACCACACACACTCAACACCACACACACTCAACACCACACACACACTCAACACCACACACATTTAACACCACACACACTCAACACCACACACATTCAACCCCACACACACTCAACACCACACACACTCAACACCACACACACTCAACTCAACACCACACACGCTCAACAAGACACACGCTCAACTCAACACCACACACACTCAACACCCCACACATTTAACACCACACACATTTAACACCACACACACTCAACACCACACACACTCAACTCAACACCACACACATTTAACACGTCAAACACGCTCAACACCACACACACGCTTAACACTACACACGCTTAACACCACACACGCTCAACACCACACACATTTAACACCACACACATTTAACACCACACACACTCAACACCACACACATTTAACACACCACACACATTTAACACCACACACACTCAACACCACACACACTCAACACCACACACATTCAACACCACACACACTCAACACCACACACACTCAACACCACACACACTCAACACCACACACATTTAACACCACACACACTCAACACCACAAACATTTAACACCACACACGCTCAACAAGACACACGCTCAACAAGACACACGCTCAACTCAACACGACACACGCTCAACACCACACACATTTAACACTACACACACTCAACACCACACACATTTAACACCACACACGCTCAACTCAACACCACACACGCTCAACAAGACACACGCTCAACTCAACACGACACACGCTCAACACCACACACATTTAACACTACACACACTCAACACCACACACATTTAACACCACACACGCTCAACTCAACACCACACACGCTCAACAAGACACACGCTCAACTCAACACCACACACACTCAACACCCCACACATTTAACACCACACACATTTAACACCACACACACTCAACACCACACACATTTAACACCACACACACTCAACACCACACACACTCAACACCACACACACACTCAACACCACACACATTTAACACCACACACGCTCAACACCACACACATTTAACACCACACACACTCAACACCACACACACTCAACACCACACACGCTCAACACCACACACGCTCAACACCACACACGCTCAACACCACACACGCTCAACACCACACACGCTCAACACCACACACGCTCAACACCACACACGCTCAACACCACACACACTCAACACCACACACACTCAACACCACACACACTCAACACCACACACACTCAACACCACACACACTCAACACCACACACACTCAACACCACACACACTCAACACCACACACATTTAACACCACACACACTCAACACCACACACATTTAACACCACACACACTCAACACCACACACACTCAACACCACACACACTCAACACCACACACACTCAACTCAACACCACACACGCTCAACAAGACACACGCTCAACTCAACACCACACACACTCAACACCCCACACATTTAACACCACACACACTCAACACCACACACACTCAACTCAACACCACACACATTTAACACGTCAAACACGCTCAACACCACACACACGCTTAACACTACACACGCTTAACACCACACACGCTCAACACCACACACATTTAACACCACACACATTTAACACCACACACACTCAACACCACACACATTTAACACACCACACACATTTAACACCACACACACTCAACACCACACACACTCAACACCACACACATTCAACACCACACACACTCAACACCACACACACTCAACACCACACACGCTCAACACCACACACATTTAACACTACACACACTCAACACCACACACATTTAACACCACACACGCTCAACTCAACACCACACACGCTCAACAAGACACACATTTAACACCACACACACTCAACACCACACACACTCAACACCACACACATTTAACACCACACACACTCAACACCACACACATTTAACACCACACACACTCAACACGACACACACACTCAACACGACACACACACTCAACACGACAAACGCTTGTGTTTAGAATGTAACTTTAACTAAAACTGTGTTTAAGATTGTCTGAATAGAACAGATGTTCAGCAGCACAACTTGTATAAGTTATTGTGTTAGAGTGTATTGTGATGTTGTGTATATGTGCTTAGGTCCTCTGGACACTGACATGCAGCTGGAGGCGAGGAGCAGCAGTGCAGATAGCAGCGTCAGAAACGCGTTCATTGATCTTCATGATCAGGGTCAACTGCTCACATGTGAAATGTCTGTCAGTAAACTCATGAAGGTTCTGCTGGAGGACAAATTCATCTCTGGAGCTCATCTGGACTATTACGACTTATAAACTAGTAAAAATTCATTCTCAAAACATTCCAAAGTGTTGAAATGTGCCTTGATTCTAATTCAGCTTTTAGTCTAATGTTCATGTAGTGCTGTGTGATTATATTTGATATTAAAGATTCTGGGATTAAAAATGATCAGAGGTTTCCCCTGCAGATCTTTTGGTTTTAGTTTACTGAGGTATTTTAGTCTGAATATGTGAGGATGATGCAGAGTGTGGACTGCGCAGATCTGCAGCGTCTGCGTTTCTAAACAGTTCTGACCTGTTGATTTCCTGCTGGATCTCTGCACACATCAGCTGTAAACCCACTGTGTCTGTGAAATATGAAGACGTGAGAGTCACTCTGCTAGAGCTCATGTATATTCTTCTACACATTCATGGTGAGATTTCAGGTGTTTATGTCATGTTGTACAACATACTGAAGCAGATGTCACCTGATGATGATGAGCAGACACAGCTGAAAGATAAAAATACTCTCGGGAGTATGTCACTAACGGCACTCATCATGAGCCTATTTTTGGTTTGGTCTGATGGGCTGTGCAGGAGGGGGTCAGGTTCAAGTATTGAGAATACAGTGAACAGATCCTCCAGCAGCAGCGTGTCGAGATGACTGTGGATAAGATGGATCCTGTGGAAGTGTTTGCGGCCGGAGAGAAAGGCCGTGGCCTCCGTGTCACTAGAGAGATGGCAGTGGGTGATGTGGTGTTTGCAGAGGCAAGCTTCGCTGCTGTAGTGTTCGACAGGTAAACTCAGACTTCAATGCTTAGAGAACAAGTGAAATAACACCTGATGATGTCATCAGTTTCACAGATGTGATGTGTGGGTGTGCATGCGTGTCTTTAAATGTAACACATGATGTTTGATATCAAAAGACTTTCTGATGACAGATGTTCATTACTGCCACTGGGACAACAATCCAATCAACCAATCAGATTTGGGGGATAAGTTTAGAGTTCATGAGAATTCATTACAACAGGGTTATTATGTGCTTATACATAACTTTTCTTCACTTTAAATTTCTTTGTTGTATTTTTATAGAGGAGTCAGATCAGTTGAAGATGTTAATGTATAATGCTATGAGAACAGAGACACAAACACATTTGATCTGTTTGATTTTTGTTGTATTTTGAATCCTGCAACTACTTACACCGTCGATAAAGGTTATGTATGAGATTCACATGATGTTTGAGGCTTTGAATAACTGAAGGAATGTTTGACATGATACAGACATTTCTAAAATGTTTCTGAGAAAAGCTCATGTGTCAGATCACAGTTTCACCTCCATAAAAAGTCAAGAAGCTCTGCTGTCATCTGCAGCCGCCAGACAAAAACCAGTCGAGCTCCAACCTTCAGATCCACATAAACACAAATCACTGAGAGAGAGAGAGAGACCAGAGAGAGAGACCAGAGAGAGAGACCAGAGAGAGAGAGAGACAGAGAGAGAGAAAGAGAGAGAGAGACCAGAGAGAGAGAGAGATCAGAGAGAGAGAGAGAGACCAGAGAGAGAGAGAGAGAGACCAGAGAGAGAGAGAGAGAGAGACCAGAGAGAGAGAGAGAGAGAGAGAGACCAGAGAGAGAGAGAGAGAGAGACCAGAGAGAGACCAGAGAGAGAGAGAGAGACCAGAGAGAGAGAGACCAGAGAGAGAGACCAGAGAGAGAGACCAGAGAGAGAGACCAGAGAGAGAGAGACCAGAGAGAGAGAAAGAGAGAGAGAGACCAGAGAGAGAGAGAGATCAGAGAGAGAGAGAGAGACCAGAGAGAGAGAGAGAGAGACCAGAGAGAGAGAGAGAGAGAGACCAGAGAGAGAGAGAGAGAGAGAGAGACCAGAGAGAGAGAGAGAGAGAGACCAGAGAGAGACCAGAGAGAGAGAGAGAGACCAGAGAGAGAGAGAGAGAGACCAGAGAGAGAGACCAGAGAGAGACCAGAGAGAGAGAGAGACCAGAGAGAGACCAGAGAGAGACCAGAGAGAGAGAGAGAGAGACCAGAGAGAGAGAGAGAGAGAGACCAGAGAGAGAGAGAGACCAGAGAGAGAGACCAGAGAGAGAGACCAGAGAGAGAGACCAGAGAGAGAGACCAGAGAGAGACCAGAGAGAGACCAGAGAGTGACCAGAGAGAGAGAGTGACCAGAGAGAGAGAGTGACCAGAGAGAGAGAGAGAGAGACCAGAGAGACCAGAGAGAGAGAGACCAGAGAGAGAGAGAGACCAGAGAGACCAGAGAGAGAGAGACCAGAGAGAGAGAAAGAGAGAGAGAGAGAGAGAGACCAGAGAGACCAGAGAGAGAGAGACCAGAGAGAGAGAGACCAGAGAGAGAGAAAGAGAGAGAGAGATTAATGGCAATATGTACTCTTGTATGTCATGCCAATAAAGCTATATGAAATTGAAAATTAAAAAATATTGAGAGAAAAGTGCAGTCATTCTCAGGGTTCTTATATGTATTTATTTATTTTTATTGTATACTAATAAAGGGTTCAATATTCAATGTCTAAATTGCAGCGTAGAGTAAAATTATAAATTATGTCTAAAGTTTGTATATATTTTAATGTATTCTTCCTCTCATTAACTAGCAGAAAAAATTACTCAAAACAGTCACACACACTGATTAAAAATATAAATATATTCATATATATATATATATATATATATATACAGAAATGGGTCATTGGTGTATAACAACTGCTTAATAATAAAAATAATTGTATAAAAATAAAATATATTATTTCTGTAGCTGAAATTTGAAACTCTAAAACAGTTTAGCTGGTATTAATATTTATTACAGTGGTATGCATTTTTTATGGTTATAAGTTAATTTATAATTGTTCATTTAAGAAGAATAAATGATAGATCAAACATGAGATATTTACTTACCGAAACGTGAGGCAAATTCTTGTTTCGAAACACTTTAAATACTTAAAACATGTTTTTATTTAAAAAGGTTTTAAATAATTGATTTACCATACTTAAATCACGATCATACTACATTCCATTCAATTCATCTAGGTGAAAAAAATCTATGCATTTATATCTACAGCACATTTTTAATGTTTGATTTTTATTCTGCAATTGATTTTATTTTCAAGAATCCTTATATATCATTGATCCAAATATATAATAGAATAATATAATGAATATGTTCACAGATGACAACAGTGAGGATGATAGAGATACAGAAACTGGTCATCATACAGTGGGTTGTGTGTGTGTTGTCAGTCTGTCTCTGCAGGTGTGTCACAGTTGTTTCCGGCGTCAGGTAAATCCTCATCGATGTGCTCAGTGTAAATTTGCTCACTACTGTGACCGCACGTGTCAGCGGGCCGCATGGGATGAACACAAACAGGAATGTTCTGCCATTAAAAAGATTGGAAAAGCACCCAATGAGAATGTGCGGTGAGTAAATCAACAATATCTTCCCGTCATATCATTTATTATTTAGACTTATGATCATATGTTCATGAATCAGTCTGGCTGCTCGGATCATGTGGCGTATACAGAAGGACACAGGTCTGGTCTCTGACTCTCAGCTCACCACTCTTGACCTGCTGGAGGATCATTTGTCCAAAATGTCTCCTGAAGATCTAAAGGAGCTGAAAGTTGATGTGCAAAACTTTTTTCATTACTGGCCGAAGAAGAGCAAACTGGTGGGAGAAGATTACGTGGCTCATATCTTTGGTGTGGTAGGTGTTGTTTCAAACCAAACTACAGTTTACTGATTCAGACTCATTCATCTCTCTCTATCTCTCTCTCTCTCTCTCTCTCTCTCTCTCTCTCTCTCTCTCTCTCTCTCTCTCTCTCTCTCTCTCTCTCTCTCTCTCTCTCTCTCTCTCTGGTCTCTCTGGTCTCTCTCTCTCTCTCTCTCTGGTCTCTCTGGTCTCTCTGGTCTCTCTGGTCTCTCTCTCTCTCTCTCTCTCTCTCTGGTCTCTCTCTCTCTCTCTGGTCTCTCTCTCTCTCTCTCTCTCTCTGGTCTCTCTCTCTCTCTCTCTCTCTCTCTCTCTCTCTCTCTCTCTCTGGTCTCTCTCTCTCTCTCTCTCTCTCTCTCTCTCTCTCTCTCTCTCTGGTCTCTATCTCTCTCTCTCTCTCTCTCTCTCTCTGGTCTCTCTCTCTCTCTGGTCTCTCTCTCTCTCTCTCTCTCTGGTCTCTCTCGCTCTCTCTCTGGTCTCTCTCTCTCTCTCTCTCTCTCTCTCTCTCTCTGGTCTCTCTCTCTCTCTCTCTCTCTGGTCTCTCTCTCTCTCTCTCCCAGATTAACTGTAACGGTTTCACACTGAGTGATCAAAGAGGTCTTCAGGCTGTTGGGGTCGGTCTCTTTCCAAACCTCTGTTTAGTGAATCATGACTGCTGGCCGAACTGCACAGTCATTCTGAATCACGGCGAGTAAGTGACAGATGATTCAACACGTCTAACAGAAATCTGCACACTTTGTGTTATCTTCATTGTGTTTTTCTCTTGCAGTCAAACAGCTCTGGATGCCACATTCCACTCTGTAAGAAGGTAAGAACTTACATCCGATCTTTGACCTCACTTCACTGACCTCATGACCCTGATATCATCCAAACTCTGAAAACATTAACAATAACATTTATGGAATTACTCCGTTTTCTAAGCAAGAAGAAGTGGAACAGTGGAAGTGTTTTGGTCATCTCCATCAAATCATGTTGAGCTATTTCTCATGACATCATACCTGACAATCCATTTATAAACTATTATGTGATCATCATTGTAATAAAGAACAAGGGACACTTACAGATTTCTGTAACTTCAGATTTCAGCAGTTCTTGAATGTTGCTCTGTATTCTGATTCAACCGTAAAACTTCCACCTCAACACAACAATCTCAAATGCCAGGAGTAAAAACATTTTTTATAAAACAGCATTAGAGGGTAAAATATGAGATAAGAATCCCGTGATACTGAAGTGTTTGTTGTTTGTGACTGCAGGATCGAGCTCAGGGCTTTGGAGAAGATCTCAGAGGGTGAAGAGTTAACCGTCAGTTATGTGGATTTTCTAAATGTGTCTAAAGAGCGTCAGCGTTTACTCAAACAACAGTATTACTTCCACTGTAAATGTGAGCAGTGTACTCAGGCCGGTAAAGATGAACTCATGATAGCTGTCAAAGACAAGGTTTGTGTCTATCATCATTTACATCAATGTAATACCAATATTCTAATATTACAACAATAATATCATACAGCCGCAGTAGATAAAGTGTCGAGCTTCTGAGCGTTCCGGGACACAGGGACGATGATCTACTCTTGTGTATCATCTGTGTTGTTCTGTACCAATGTTGTCCGTCTTAAGTCCTCAGCTGATGTGGTGAAGCAGGTGACAGATTTTAGTCTTCAGGCTCTGAAGAAGATTGAAGAGGCTCGAACGGAAGGAAACTTTCATGAGGTGAACACGAGAAAACGCTAGAGAATAAAACAAGCACATACGATGTACATGTGATGAAAAAAATGTTAAATCAAATGCAAAAACATATAATGCAACGTAAGTTACTTGGATAAGAATGCATAAATGTGAATGTGATTGCTTGACGATGTTGTTGTAGGTGGTTAAACTGTGTCAGGAGTGTCTGGAGAAGCAGGAGGCTGTGTTTGAAGACACAAATCTTCTGCTGCTGCGCGTCCTCAGCACTGCCAGTGAAGTTCTCAGCTTCTTGCAGAAGTTTAAGCAGGCATCAGGATACTTGCTCAGGATGGTAGAGGGATACGGGTGTGTGTTTGTGTGTGTAGGACGTTATGAAATTCATTGTTTCACAGATCTAAAGTTGAGTGTGTGTGTTTTTCATGTGTTTTTAGTAAACTCTATCATCCTAATAATGCTCAGTTGGGAATGGCCATCATGAGAGCGGGGGTCACACATTGGCATGCAGGTTTAATCGAGGTCGCTCATGGTTTGATCTGTAGAGCGTTTGGTATCCTCATGATAACACACGGACCACACCATCCCATCACCAAAGACCTGGAGGTAAACACACGATCTGAATACAGAGATAAATGTCAGTTTTCATCATGTTATTATCTGTAGAAACATGACGTGTGTGTGTGTGTGTGTGTGTGTGTGTGTGTGTGTGTGTGTGTGTGTGTGTGTGTGTGTGTGTGTGTGTGTGTGTGTGTGTGTGTGTGTGTGTGTGTGTGTGTGTGTGTGTGTGTGTGTGTGTGTGTGTGTGTGTGTGTGTGTGTGTGTGTGTGTGTGTGTGTTTCAGTCCATGCGGTCCCAGACAGAGATGGAACTGCGTTTGTTTAAACAGAATAAACATGTTTATGATAACATGAGAGAAGCTGTGCTGAGCAGTAAACCCATGATGCTCGCTGAAGAACAAGTCCAAATCAAAGCGTCATCATAGACCTGACACATGTGTTTCAATCAAGTCCTTTACCCTGAGAAAGAAATTCATTCTCAACACATTGTCTTGACAGAAGAATGTGTATTCTGTGTTTCAAATGAAAGAAAGCTGATTCTCTTTTATGAAGAGCAAATAAACACCAATAAATCCCACAGAGTGTAAATAATTCTTATAAAATACTTATGACCTCTTACACATGATGTTTGATGAGAAATCTTTATACACAAACAGACTTTTGTTGGCTTTATGTAAACCACTAAAAACTCAATGAGTTTCTTAACATTCTTCAGGTTTATCAACATTATGGAGAAATGTACGTCAATAAAAACACTAAATAAAGATTATATTTCATGAACACTGTATGTGTCTGTATTTATATATACATTTACATTTATTCATTTGGCAGACACTTAAAGTATCTTACAGTATTATACAGTATATATATATATCACTGTAGAGTAAACAGATGTAAGATGTCTTCAAGAACACTTCAGTTATTATCTGCTGACACTGAGATTCAAACCAACAACCTTCTGATCACAAGAACACAACTGACCCCTTATTTATATTTTTATTTATTTATATATTTACATATTTATATTTTAATATATTTATATATTTATATATTTTTTATATATTTATATTTGTATATTTTTATATATTTATATTTTTATATATTTATATTTTTATATTTTATATATTTATATTTTATATATTTATATATTTGTATATTTATATTTTTATATATTTATATATTTATAATGTTTAAGCATTAAGTGTATAGATTAACATGTTGTGTAATGTGTGATATATATATATATATATATATATATGTGTGTATTCCTGTCTCGAGAGTAAACTTTATAGTGACGACACAATCGTGATCATTCTTCAACTGTTTAAAACTACATTTCCATCAAACCTCGACGCGTTTCCGGTTCCGGTCTTCTGCTGTCACGTGCATGTGATCCGTCAGAGGTCATGTGGACATGACGTCAGAGTTGAGTTCAGAGTCCACAGATTCTAAACGTGAAGTGTCAGGTACTTACACACTCAAGTCTCTCATTTACACCAACTAATGATGACGTGTAACAAACTCTAGAAACACACAAATGAGTTGTGACAAAACACTTTAACAGAAGAAAATACTTCTTGTGTTGTGTTGTGTTGTGTTGTTGTGTTGTTGTGTTGTGTTGTTGTCTGTGTTGTGTATTGTGTGTTACTTGTGTTGTGTGTGTTGTTGTGTTGTGTGTTACTTGTGTTGTGTGTGTTGTATTGTCTGTGTTGTGTATTGTTTGTGTTGTGTTGTGTTGTTGTGTTTTGTATTGTTGTGTTGTGTATTGTTTGTGTTGTATTGTCTGTGTTGTGTATTGTTTGTGTTGTGTTGTGTTGTTTTCTGTGTTGTGTATTGTTTGTGTTGTTGTGTTGTTGTCTGTGTTGTGTATTGTGTGTTACTTGTGTTGTGTGTGTTGTGTGTTACTTGTGTTGTGTGTGTTGTATTGTCTGTGTTGTGTATTGTTTGTGTTGTGTTGTGTATTGTCTGTGTTGTGTTGTGTTGTGTTTTTTCTGTGTTGTGTATTGTTGTGTTGTGTTGTGTATTGTATTGTTGTGTTGTGTATTGTTGTGTTGTGTTGTGTATTGTCTGTGTTGTGTATTGTTGTGTTGTGTTGTGTATTGTATTGTTGTGTTGTGTATTGTCTGTGTTGTGTATTGCTGTGTTGTGTTGTGTGTTGTTGTCTGTGTTGTTGTGTTGTATTGTGTGTTGTTGTCTGTGTTGTGTTGTGTATTGTGTTGCTGTCTGTGTTGTGTTGTGTATTGTGTTGCTGTCTGTGTTGTGTTGTGTATTGTGTTGCTGTCTGTGTTGTGTTGTGTATTGTGTTGCTGTCTGTGTTGCTGTCTGTGTTGTGTTGTGTATTGTGTTGCTGTCTGTGTTGTGTTGTGTATTGTGTTGCTGTCTGTGTTGTGTTGTGTATTGTGTTGCTGTCTGTGTTGTGTTGTGTATTGTGTTGCTGTCTGTGTTGTGTTGTGTTTTGTTGTGTTGTGTCGTGTATTGTCTGTGTTGTTGTCTGTGTTGTGTGTTGTTGTGTATTGTTGTGTTGTGTATTGTTGTGTGTTGTTGTGTTGTGTTGTGTTGTGTATTGTCTGTGTTGTGTATTGTCTGTGTTGTTGTGTTGTGTTTGTCAGCGATGCGTTACTGCAGCACGCGTGGAGATGTTCAGGGCTGGAGTTTCAGGGATGTGCTCTTCTCTGGTTACGCTCCTGATGGAGGAATGTTCATGCCAGAGAACATCCCCACACTGTCTCCTACAACCTTGAGATCCTGGAGACATCTGTCCTATCAGCAGCTGATGTGTGAGATCTGTTCACTCTTCATATCTCAGCAGGACATCCCTCGACGACACCTGCAGGGTGAGACTTCATCGACTCTAAGAGAACCCGTCTGAGACTCGTTCTTCAGTGCAACACAAAACAGAAGATATTTTGAGAAATGTCTCTGTGGTTTAGTGCTCAAACCAATAAAGTTGATTATCAACATGTTTCAAATGATTGTCCTTTGATCTCTCTCTAGAGTTGATTTCAGAGGCGTTGTCTAAGTTCTCTATTCCCGAAACAGTGAGAGTAGTTTCCCTCAGAGACTCTTTGTCCGTTCTGGAGTTATTTCATGGAGAAACTCTGGCATTTAAAGATCTGGCCATGTCTTGCACTGCACACTTCCTGAAGTACTTCCTGTGTAAGGAGAAGACGCGGGCCACAATACTCGTAGGTATGAAGCGATGCGTCTCTGACGGAGGCTGATGGAGGACATGAGGATTTAACTGGAGCGCTGTTTTCTCTCAGGTACGTCAGGTGACACGGGCAGCTCGGCTATCAGAAGCGTGTTTGGTGTCGATGATGTGGACATTGTGGTGGTGTTTCCCCGCGGACGCGTCACCACCGTCCAGGAGAGACAGATGACCACCAGCATCGCAGACAACGTTCACGTGTTTGCAGGTAAGAGAGTTTGGGTTTGTATGTGTGTAAAACACCGCGGATTTCTGACGGGATGTTTTTGCTCGACAGCGGACGGGACATCTGATGACATCGATGTTCCCTTGAGGAAACTGTTTGCTGATTCAGATTTAGTGAAGCGTCATCGTCTCATGAGTCTGAACTCTGTGAACTGGTCCAGAATTCTGCTGCAGTTGTGTCACTTTCTGTTCGCGTACCTGCAACTCACCGCGCCGGAGTCGGATGCAGACGGAGACGACACACTACATGCGCTGGAGGTGCTGGTGCCTACGGGAGGAGCTGGAAATATTACAGGTGTGCCATGTTTCCTATAAACAAAAGTATTCTTGATTCATAAAAAGCAGAGGTATATTTTCTCATTTGTAAAATATCATATTTAAAAAACAGAAATGTTAAATAATGATATGGTTAAAATGATAGTGTTTTTTATTTCACAAAAATGTTATAATATATATTTATTATAAAGGAATACAATAAATTATTATTGTATTTTGTGTTGAAATAAATATTCTGCTATTCAGGAAATGTTTCTTCAGTAATTCATTGTTTTGTGTGTGATGTAGCTGGTTGTATTGTGAGAATGATGGGAGTTCCTCTGAGACTCGTGGCTATGGTGAACACCAATGATATTGTTCATCGTACGGTTCAGACTGGAGATTTCTCCATGGCCAGTGATGTAGTGAAAACTATCGCTCCTGCCATTGATATTCAGGTTCAGCCGTGATCCGTCACGTTTATGACTTCTGTGTTCATGTACTGTTGTGTGAATTGTGTCCGGACTCTCCACAGGATCCGTATAATCTGGAAAGGATCTTCTGGCTTCTGACGGCCGGAGATTCTCAGCTGATTCAGAGCTTGATGGAGGAGTTTCAGAAGACCCACAAACTCTCTCTTCCTGCGACGCTTCATCATCAGGTGTGTGTAACACACATCAGACACACATGTGTTTAAGGTCATGTTCAGCTGTTGACGGTGTGTGCGTCTGTTGTGTAGTTGAGTGAGGTGCTGTCATCAGGTTCTGCGTCCGATGAGGATATTCTTCACACTATGAAGAGATGTTTTCAGGAGAATCAGTATCTCATCTGTCCTCACACCGCTGTGGCTGTGTCTTATCACTATAAACATCCCATCACTACTGGACTCAACAGGTCACACTCCTGATGTCACTTCATCACACAAAACTTTCAGATTCTTTCTTATTTTTATAAAATCTGAATAATGTTTTTCAGATGTTGCATAGCGACGGCATCACCAGCTAAATTTCAGGAGGCGGTACAGCAGGCAGGTTTGACCCTTGAACTCCCTGAATCTCTGCTGGCACTAGAGACACTAGAGACGCGTTATAAACATCTGGAAAAATCTGAGGATTGGGAGACTAAACTGAGACAGCACATAGAGCTCATAAGCTCGGTGAGACAGAGGGGAGAAATGTTTTACACAACGCAGATAAAGAGATGAATGACTTCCCAAAGTTTATTGGGCTAATCTAGCATTAATGACGTGACACAAAAGTGTTACGAAAGAATCATTTTTAACAGTAAACAGAATCAACTGTTAATATAACACACATCCCTTGTTGATAGTTTTAAATATCTAAAATATATCATTCTATGCACTAGTTTTAAATGTAAAAATAAAGGTTTTGAGGTCGAAAAAAATATAGGAAACAATTTTTTTGTGTCAACTTCTTAAGATTTATAGAAATGAAAATGTAAAGACATGAACCAGTATAAATGTGAATGGATGCCTCTTCATAAAAAGCATCAAATAATAATGTTTTAATTGCCATGTGTCTGTGTGTTAGCAAAACACAGCTTTATAGATGTGTCAGTCCTGAAAGATGACCTTACTGGATTATGAAAAACCATACAATTAAAATTATGACAAAAACTTAAACAGAGACCACACACAAGTATCTGAACCGCCGAGTGTTGATATCTGTGCTATAAGTACACTACAACTTTTAAGGTAAGGTTGACATGGCGTTTTAGAGATAACAGTGGTCTAACTTCTTGAAGATGTTTGTTTTAGGTTTTATGTCTGTAAACATAAATTCATTTCAATCCAGATGTAATTCATTTTTTAATGTAGAGTTTTGTAGAGTTATTTCCTATCATGTGTGTGTCACATGCATGTTCATGAAGGTTAAAGTCATTCAGATTTTATTAGTGTACACCGTTTAAGTGGAGTTAAACATCTGGACTTTGTCTTTTTTGTGGCGTGTACTATAAAACACTGTTGTGTGTGTGTGTGTGTGTGTGTGTGCGGTTGTTGAACATCAGTGATACACACACACACATGAATTCTTTAAGACTTTAATATTGCACACATGTACAGTTGTCATCACTATATTACTGTGTGTGTATTAGCTAAATACATCATCTACTGCCAATATAAAGTTTATTTACAATAGGTCAATGGCCTTCAAGAATCGTTCTGGTTGGTCCTCCAGATGATGTCACAGTCGTGTAGAGATGTCATTGGCGGAGTCTGTAGGGGTGGGCATGGTTTGACAGGTGTAGAAGTTTTAGTAAGATATCTTGATGTCCGGCGGTCGAACTGTCACCATCAGTGAACACACATGACTGATCCATACTACAGCCGTCTGAACAACAACACACAACACGTCATATAATACACACACTTTACTATCATCTGTTTTCATCGTCATTATCAAATGAACCATAACATATGTAATATTGTTATACTTCTATCATCTTAAAACTTATTGCATTGCTTCTACTCAAAAAGAAACTTTTGTTATAAAAACATAAAACATTTTTTTTTGTAAGATGTTATTTAAGAAACTGCACAATATGTTTCATGCCAACTAAAAAGCAATCGAAATAATCATCATAACCAAAATTTAATGACATATCAGTATTTGTTTCTTTCTTTTTAAGCACAGAAAGGAAGATATTTTATAATATGGTGATAATTATGTATATATGTATAATAATTCATTATATGAACACAAAAGCACAGTAATATTTTTCAAAATATCTCCTTTGTGTTCCACTCTATAAAAGAGTTACATACAGGTTTGCAACCACAACAGAGTAAATAAATATATATATATATATATGATAACAGATATTGATATGAATGATCCTCTTTCCTATTTCTAATTCTGTAATATATAAATAAAGATGACTAGTTTTTGAATCCCATCATGTGTATCTGACCTGAGTCACAGCAGATTCCAGGAGCAGCACAGTGTCCCTCATAACCACACGCTTTTCCTCCCACCTCACATGGAGAAGGTAAGAAATCTTCCTCCAGACAGTGAAGAGCTTCTGGAGATCCCATCAAACAGCCGATGCCTTCACCGCAACAGATACTGGGACCAAAACACCGACCACGATCATCAGGACCACAGGACATACACTAGAGAGAGAGAGAGAGAGAGAGAGAGACCAGAGAGAGAGAGAGCTATAGGAAGACTCTTACACCTTTGATTTATCACAGATCTAGTGAATGAACAAACCTGTCGAGGGGGAAAATCCTGAACGGCTCTTTTTCCTCCGATGGGACAGTTGGAGATGTAACAGGCCGAGCTGACAGAGAGCAGACACAAGACTGATAACAGACCTGAAGACATACCTGTGACAGACAGACAGAGAGAGACAGAGAGAGAGAGAGACATGTAAAGTCAATCATACATTGCCCATATGTGAAGCATGGTGAAGCAGAACTCACTGAGACTCATGAAGATAAAAACACTCAATCAGATCTCAAGACACAATGTTCATTTCAATGCTGCTGTCACACACTTTTATACGGCTTTGCTGTCTTCACTGAATGATAATGTGACATTATTAGGTATTAAATCTCATTAATGTTAATGATGTGACCCCAAGAGGTCAGTACATCACCCCTGTGTGTCATTGCTGACCGTGATCAGGCATTCGATCAGAGAACTGTGATTGACAGATGAGAATGAAGCTGAGGAATCTCTACACTGAACATCATTAGCATTATTTCATCTTTACTTCCATCACATCTTCCTTCATAAATGTAAACTTTTGTTTAAGTTGTGTCAGTTGTGTTCTGGTGTTTAGAGAGTCGATCTTGTGATCAGAAGGTTGTTGGTTTCAATCCCAGTGTCAGCAGATAATAACTGAAGTGTTCTTGAAGACATCTTACATCTGTTACATATTGTTGTATCGGCTATTTACCGCTTCATTGTCTCCTCGACTATT